>RXON01003242.1:0-17999 GCA_009667805.1 Leptobrachium leishanense
GACTCCACCTGGGTGTCAGATCGAAGAGAGGAATCAAGTGAGGAGGAGGGGGAGGAGGAGGAGGCACAGCAAACATGAGACACAACATCCTCTGTGACCAACCGTAGCACTAGCCAGTCCAAGGCATCAGATGTCAGAGCTGCTCCGGTGCAGAGCGCTGTTGTCTCAAAGCACACATGCAGGAACTCTGCTGTCTGGGAGTTCTTTAGGAAATGTGCAGCAGACCCCACCGTTTCTGTTTGTAATCTATGTCAGATAAGGTTTAAGCATGGGAAAGACACTGGACGCTTGGGTACCACGTGCTTGAGGCGACATATGACCTCCTGCCACACATCCTGTTGGCGCAAAACTTTGCATAGGTCCTCCTCTTCCTCATCTGTCTCTACCCCCACTGTATGTCCTGCCATGTCATTGCCTGCTACAACCTTCACTGACAGGGATGATGCTACAGTAATGGATGTACCAGCTCCTTCACAATGTGACAGCATCCCATCAGCTGAAGATTTACACAGTCAGATTACATTGCCCCAGCTGCTGCAGCGTAAGAAAAAAATATAGTCCCAACCATCCCCAAGCACAGCGTCTAGATGCCAGTTTAGCAAAATTACTCGCATTGCAGCTGCTGCCTTTCCAGCTGGTGGACTCTGCTTCCTTCCGTGAATTTGCTGAATGTGCTGTACCACAGTGGCAGGTTCCAACACGCCATTACTTTTCACTGATGGCCCTTCCAGCACTATACCAGCATGTAGAAGACAATGTTATCGAGTCATTGGGAAAGGCAGTCAGCAGCAAGGTGCATGTGACTTTAGACACGTGGTCCAGCAAGCATGGACAGGGTTGTTACATTTCCTTCACGGCACACTGGGTAACTCTGATTGCAGCTGGGAGGGATCCAAGACGGGGCTCTGTGCTGCAGCTTGTTCATCCACCATGCTTCCAGAAAGCTGCTTGTATGAGGTCTGTCTGCTCCACCACCACCTCTTCCTCTTCCTTTTCCTCCTTCTGTGTCTCTGGCGAAGTGGCAGTTAAACCGATGCCTGACAGGGTCTACGCAATGGCTCAAGCAAAAAGAAGCCATACTGTTCTTGAGCTGGTTTGTTTAGGGGACAGGAGCCACACCGGGCCAGAAATTCTGTCAGCTCTGCAGGGCCAGGTGCAGAGATGGTTAACACCACGCCAGCTTCAGCTGGGAATGATCGTCTGTGATAATGGCAGCAATCTTCTCTCCCACCTACGCAAGGGTAAATTTACGCATGTACCATGCCTAGCACAAGTCCTAAATCTAATGGTACAGTGTTTCCTAACCAGGTACCCAGGGCTGGCACAGCTTCTCAGCCAGGCCAGAAAAGTCTGCAGCCACTTCAGATGGTCATTCCCAGCAAGAAATTCAAAGAGAACTCCACCTTCCCACAAACCGTCTGATCTGTGAAATGCCCACCAGGTGGAACTCAACATTAGCAATGCTGCAGCATCTGCACAAGCAGCAGAGGGCCATCAATGAGTACCTGTGTGAGTATGGTACAAGGTCAGGTTCAGGTCAACTTGTTTTTTTCCCCCGCAGTGGCTGATGATCAAGGATGCATGCACCGTACTGTCACCATTTGAGGAGGCAACGAGGATGGTGAGCAGGGACAGTGCATGCATCAGTGGCACAATTCCTTTAGTGTTCCTGCTGGAGCACACTCTGCGGGGAATTATAGATGTGGCTCTAGAGGCAGAGCAGTGGGAGGAAGAGGAGGCCTTCCCTAGCTCTTAAGGCGCCAGTCTTTCCGCATAACAGTCTTTCCGTTAGACAGCATTCTAGCGGGTCCTCCTCATATCAGACAGGAGGAGGATGAGGAGGAGGAGGAATATTTAAGTAGTGGGGCATTGAAGGTGGGGATTCCTCAAGGGAGGGTTTCGTGTGCCCAGAAACACAAGGGCTAGTGAATGGCTGGAAGGAGGAAGTGCACAATACGGTTATCCTCATTGACCAGGAAGACTCAGAAGCTAATGCCACCTCCAACCTATGCTGCATGGGCTCCCTTATAATGCAAAGCCTGCTAAAGGACCTCAGGATTCGTGCTATCAAGGAGAGGGATCATTACTGGTTGGCAACCCTTCTTGATCCACGATACAAGGGTAAAGTTGCGGAGCTCATCCTGCCTGCACAGAGGGAGCACGGGATGAAAGAACTTGAGGACGCTCTAAAGCGACACTTGTGTAACACCTTTCCAGGCACTGGTAGGTTACCAAGTGCTGACACAGGTGCTTCTGAGGCTGCGGATTATCAGAGGAATAGTGGTGAAGGCAGGGGCCGCTTGACTGATGCATTTTTTAATTTTTTTGGTCCACGACACCCAGGGACGTCAAATGTAGGCACCCATTGCCAGCATCTTCACCATATGGTGCAGGACTACCTAGGTGCAAGGGCAGAACTGGGTACCTTTCCAGCAGATGATCCACTGGCTTACTGGGTGTTGAGATTGGATCACTGGCCAGAACTTAGCCAATATGCTATGCAGCTACTAGGATGCCCTTCATCTAGCGTGCTTTCTTAAAGGACGTTCAGTGCCGCTGGAGGTTTTGTCACAGACAAAAGAGTGCATCTGTCCACCGACTCCGTAGACCGGCTGACATTTATAAAAATGAATCAGTCCTGGATCAGCAGTTATCAATCCCCTGGTGCTGACGTAACGGAATAGATCAGGGATGTCTTTTGCATTCACAAAACCTCCAGCACTGAACTCTTCCACAATACCACAAAAGGGTTACGGTGTGAAGGCACTTGCTGCCATGAAAGGCACAATATTTGGCTGCACTGACATCTTTACCAGATTCATATCTTTTTAATATACCCCTGCACTCTTCCACAATACCACAGAGGGGTTACTGTATGATGGAACTTGCTGGCCTGGCACCAAAAGCACAATATCTGGGTGCACTGACGCCCATTACCAGATTGATATCTTTTTAATATAGGACCACATGGTCCACCCCTGCATTCTTCCACAATACCACAGAGGGGTTACTGTATGAATGCACTTGCTGGCCTGGCACCAAAAGCACAATATCTGGGTGCACTGACACCTTTACCAGATTCATATCTTTTACTATAGGACCGCAAGGTCCACCCCTGCATTCTTCCACAATACTACAGAGGGGTTACTTTATGATTGTACTTGCAGGCCTGGCACCAAAAGCAGAATATTTGGGTACACTGCCACTGACGCCTGTATCAGATTCATATCCTCAGAGGGGTTACTGTGTGACGGCACTGTTGCCGACGCTAAAGGACCAATTTTGAAGCACCTATTGTTACTTTCATCCAAAGCCGGCATAAGTTTCACAATAATTTAGCCAAAAAATCACTAAACTTTTTCTGCGTGTCCGAAAATGTCTCCTCTTTTCATACAGACTGCCGCTCGAAGCAGTTGTTTATGGATAGATTAACACTTTCGCTGCTGAGCCTTTTCCCACCTCTGTGCTGAGCTCATTTTAACCGGTTTCACTCATCATGTTTAACCACGTTTTGAAGCCTTATTTTAATATATGACCCAGACATATTATATATCGTTCTTTCCGGCAGACTGTGCAGATTCATAATATGTCATTATTATATGTATACGTTATGTCATGTCTGTATATTATAACAAAAAATACAATAAAATTTGAAATTTCAATAATTTACAATGTGTAAAGTGTTTTTTTTCACATTTTAAAATGCGAACATTTGCGGTTATATTTTCTATGGGGTGCACTTGTTAAAAAAAATTAGAAATGAGGAATCTTTACTTTTTTTGGGGAAAATTACGTGTTTTTTAGCAAACGCCCCCCATAGAAAAAATCGTTAGTGCAGCATCATTGTTCACATTATAATTGAAATGGGAACAATATTGTTGCACTAATAAATCTAAAAAAAAACCAAAAACCTTTTTTTTTTTATTTATTTATTTTTTCTTTATTTTATTTATTTTTTATTATTATTTTTTACATTTTACATGGTCATGTTTGGTATCATTGGAAAGGCCACACTCTGGCCGTTCCAATGATAGCAAACATTAACCCCTAGCTGCCACGGATCGGGAGATAGGGGGTTCATTGGAACCCCCTATCTCCACTATAGGTGGCAGCAAGGGGTTAATTTCAAAACTGGCGCCAACACGCTCTGCGCGATGACGCCAGTCATTAGGGGGATATCCCGGAAGCTTGGCTGACTTCCAAGATGTCACAATATGTCACAATAACGAACACAAGTTTGCATCGAACATTGGCCATTCGACCATTTCCGCGTGTTCAAAGCGTGTTCGCCCACAATGCACCACAATGGACCACAATGCACTTTTACACTGGCCTGAAGCTTGTAATTGGCTACAGCCTAGCACCTGACCACAGGTCAGGTGCAAGACTATGCCAATCAGGGCTCAGAGTCCTGAGTGGGCAAATTTTGCCCAATCATGGGCTCACAGAGCTAAGTCCCGCAGCACACTATAAAAGGCTTCCCCGCAGCCCCAGTGTGTGTTTGTTGCAGGAGTGAATCAGAGAGGAGAGAAGATTGTTGTATATCAGGGTGTATCACTGAGTTATACCAGAGTTCTGGGAATTTGAATCTGTGTGTTGGCACTTCCAGCTTTCAGGGTGTATCAAATAATGGGTAGAGTCCTCGCGCTTACGCCAAGTGTCCAGTGAGTAATACTTCAAGATAATCTAGAAAACATAATAGGAGACATACATTGCGCAGTACATCCTAATGACACCTGGTTTCCAGAGAGAAAGTATTCAACTCACTTTTTTCTGAGCCCCATAAAGTTGGCTCTGGACTATATAGGCATATATCTGTGGATATGATCTCACCAGCCCGTCCTACCAGCAACCATCCGTGGTGATAACCTGGTCCATAGATGAAATATTGGATCCCCGGGATATGTTTTTCATTATCAGGGTGTATCACTGAGTTATACCAGAGTTCTGGGAATTTGAATCTGTGTGTTGGCACTGCCAGCTAGCTATCAGGGTGTATCACTGAGTTATACCAGAGTTCTGGGAATTTGAATCTGTGTGTTGGCACTGCCAGCTAGCTATCAGGGTGTATCACTGAGTAATACCAGAGTTCTGGGAATTTGAATCTGTGTATTGACACTGCCAGCTATTAGGGTGTATCACTGAGATATACCAGAGTTGTGGGATTTTGAATCTGTGTGTTGGCACTGCCAGCTATTAGGGTGTATAAGTCAAAGAGATAGTGTAGCGATAGCAATGTCCTTCTTGAAATGTAATGGTTCCCAGAATTCTTATGGTCCTCTTCTCAAGATATCCCTCAAATGGAGACAAAAAGAGAGTGTATCATAGTGCGACCCATAAAGAACCATATAGCGATTAGAGGTAGAATACACTCACATGAGGTGGAACCCTCCTGGTTCTAGGTCAGTCGCTTTAGGGTAGTTTTCGGTCACCCAAATGCCCCTTCCGAAGTAAATCCACTCAGAGTAGGGAGGGGGAGAAGAACCCAGCTCTGGATCAGTTGCCTCAAAAATGGTTATTGGTCATCCGAATGTCCTTCCAAATTGGGTCCACTCACCATATCTTACGCCCACATAGGTCACTTGCAGAGGCCGGAATGACGGTATATATGAAAGTCTTCTCAAAAGGAGCTGTGTATGAAAAAGCTCCAACAGTAATAAAATTAAATATTTTAATAGAAAATAAGAACAAATACAATAGCCAGGACGTGTTTCGCCAAAATAGATAGTATATCAGCCCTAGACCTCACTGTAACTAAACGTTCAAATAAATTACTGCTGCATTACAGCTGCCAGGGAGACGGCAGAATACAAGAAGACTGTTGGGTCAGTCGCTGCTGTACAGGGATAAGATTCAAGGGTTATAATGAGTGAAATTCCCTGTACAGTACAGATACAAGGAGTTACAGTAATTTATTATTATTATTAAGCGCCAACACATTCCGCAGCGTTGCACAGTGAAGCAATGGGTAAAGACAGACAATTCTACAATACATATAGGAGGCAGGTCAGTATTCCTGCCAGCAGATACAGGAGAACATTATGGCCCTATTCCTTTGGGAACTTACAATCTAGATGGGTAAGAGGGTCAGAAACAGGATGGGTGGCTGCAGTGATGAGTTAATGCAGGGAGAGGTGAGGACTGTTTTTGGATCGGTCGGATGTCTTGTTACGGAGTCAGGTGGTCGGCTTCCATAAACAGAAGGGTCTTTAGGGAGCGTTTAAATGAATCCAGATTTGGGGACAGTCTGATATTGCAAGGAAGCGCGTTCCATAGGGTTCGGCGCCGCACGAGAAAAGCCCTGCAGTCTGGCATGTGAAGAGGTAATGATGGAGGATGCAAGGCGCAGGTCATTGTTGGATCTTAAGGGGTCGGCTGGGATGTATTTGTGATTAGTGAGGACAGGTAGTGAGGGGCGGCATTAGTGAGGACTGTGATGGAACCGTTCTCTTCCGCCTGTCCTGACTCTCCAGACACCCCTTCGTTGCGGTCAGCCCGGCTACTGGGATCGCTGTCCTCAGCGCCTCGAGCAGCTTGACCTGCCTGCTTCTGTTCCTCTGCCCTGGAGCCATTAGAAATTTCCAGAAGGCCGCTCGGTGCCTTCTGATGTTGAGTATATAGTGTAGCGTAGTTTGTAATTGTTGCGGTCTGCATCGAGCGTGGCATGCAGTAGTGGGAGTGTGAGCCCAGGATGCAGTAATAGCAGCAGAAGACAGGGATTAGGCAGGTTTCTGGGTTTATTTGTATGACAAACAAACAAACAGAACTAAATAAACTGATACAGGGAACAATAATAGCAAGGGGGAAAACACAGATACCGGTATGGGTGATGGTACCCAGAGCAGAGGGAAGACAGGGATTTCTTTGGTAGACTTGGATCTCAGGAACTTCACAAAGTAGGTCTGCACTAGATAGAGTTGTGAACTTCAATGAGGAAGCGTGGGATCAGGGGTGTAGATTCCTCATAAGCAGAAGTAATTAGGGAGAATTAGGGGCAGGTGTGGTTCTTGGTCCATATGCAAATTATACTCCTGGAGAGCATACGGAGTAAAAAAGTCCTAGAACCTGCATAAGGCGATGCAGGACATGTCAAAAGAGGGGAACAAAAGGGGTGCCAGAGGGTCTGGGGGTTCAAACCATGACAGTACCCCCCCGACAAGGGGCAACCTCCGGGTGCCCCAGAAGTGGCCAAAGACTGGCAGGTGAAACGTTCATAAACACAAGACGAATCCCAGAAAGTTCGAAGAATCAGGGATCTGTGGAATCAGTCTAACTAGAGTCATCAGAATAGATGTCGAGGGTTCTCCAGAGCTCGGGGTAGCGCCTGAGCACTGCCAAGTACTCCTCCTGGACCAACACACCAGAGGGCGTCCTGGTGTAGCCCGTAGGGGCAGGTCCTGTAGCAGGGTACATTTTGCCAGTCCAACTACCCGGATTCTGGAAGTCCTCATTGAGAGCAAGGAGAACAGCCCTTTCAGACTCGGCATAAGGAATAGTGTCATGGGCACAGCTCGGCGCTGACACTTCGGTTGCACGGCTCGGTGGGGCAGCGCCCTTGGCATTGACCGGTAGGGCAGCGCCCTTGGCAAGGCTCAGTGGGGCAGCACCCTCGGCGATGTCCGGTGGGGCAGTGCCCTCGGCGATGACCGGTGGGGCAGTGCCCTTGGCAATGACCGGTGGGGTAGCTCCCTTGGCAAGGCTCGGTGGGGCAGCACCCTCGGTGATGCCAAGTGGGGCAGTGCCCTTGGCACGGCTCGGTGGAGCAGCGCCCTTGGCACGGCTCGATGGGGTAGTGCCCTCGGCGATGACCAGTGGGGCAGCGCCCTAGGTACGGCTCGATGGGGCAGCGCCCTCGGCGATGACCGGTGGGGCAGCGCCCTTGGCACAGCTCGATGGGGCAGTGCCCTCGGCGATGACCGGTGGGGCAGCGCCCTTGGCACGGCTCGATGGGGCAGCACCCCTGGCAAGGCTCGATGGGGCAGCGCCCCTGGCAAGGCTCGGTTCAGCAGCGACCTCGGCGCAGGATGGCTCTTTGGCGACCTCGGCGCAGCACGGCTCTTGGGCGACTTCGGCACAGCACTCCTGATGGGCAGTGAGCGGCTTGGCTTTACAGCGGCGGCGATGGCCCCGTGGCGGTGACACTCTGGAGATCCTGCGGGATGCAGGGCAGCGACCTCTCGAGATCCTGGGGGATGCAGGGCAGCGACCTCTCAAGATCCTGGGGGATGCAGGGCAGCGACCTCTTGAGATCCTGCGGGATGAAGGGCAGTGACCTCTCGAGATCCTGCGGGATGCAGGGCAGCGACCTCTGGAGATCCTGCGGGATGCAGGGCAGCAACCTCTGGAGATCCTGCGGGATGCAGGGTAGCGACCTCTCAAGATCCTGGGGGATGCAGGGCAGCGACCTCTCGAGATCCTGCGGGATGCAGGGCAGCGACCTCTCGAGATCCTGCGGGATGCAGGGCAGCGACCTCTGGAGATCCTGCGGGATGCACGGCAGCGACCTCTGGAGATCCTGCGGGATGCAGGACAGCGACCACCTTAGATCTCAAGTTCAGTCTGGTGGGATAGCCCATCCACATTGGCATTTTGCTTACCAGGACGGTATTGGATAGTAAAGTTGAAGGGCTGTAGGGCCAGGCTCCACCGCAGGAGTCTGCCGTTGTCTCCGGCCACCCGGTTCAGCCATACTAGGGGGTTGTGGTCTGTAAGGACCGTGAAGGAGCGCCCATACAAATAGGGTTGGAGTTTCTTCAGTGCCCATACCAGGGCTAGGCACTCCTTCTCGATTGCCGCATAAGCAACCTCCCTGGGTAGAAGTTTCCGACTGATGTAGGCAACCGGGTGGTTATGCCCATCTTCACCGACCTGGCTCAGCACCGCTCCCAGTCCGAACATAGAAGCATCTGTGTGGACGATGAAACGTTTAGCTGAATCAGGAGCGGTCAACACGGGGGCCTCCACCAAGGCTCGCTTGAGCTGCTGGAAGGCTTCCTCACACTCAGGGGACCACAGTACCTGTCGGGGAAGGTTCTCGCGGGTCAAGTCAGTCAGGGGTTTGGCAATGGCACTGTAGTTGGGGACGAAGCAGCAGTAGTACCCCGCCATACCTAGAAATGCTAACACCTGGGTCTTGGTGCGGGGTGTGGGCCGCTGGGCGACAGCTTCAACCTTGGTGGGTTCCAGGCGCTGCCTTCCACAGCCCACCCAGTGGCCCAAGTACTGGATCTCAGACATGCCAACGTGGCACTTGTCTGGTTTGACTGTCAGACCTGCAGTGCCAAGGCGGTCCAGTACTGCCCGTAAGTGCTGTAAGTGCTCCTCCCAGGTGTTGCTAAAGATGGCTATGTCATATAGGTAGGTGCTGGTAAAGTCCTGCATCCCCTCTAGCAGCCGATCAACCATGCGTTGGAACGTGGCCGGGGCATTCTTCATCCCGAATGGCATGACCCGAAACTGGTACAGGCCAAACGGAGTGCTGAATGCCGATTTCGGCACACCTTCCTCGGCAAGGGGAATCTGCCAGTACCCCTTACACAAGTCAATGGTGGTGAGGAAGTGACCCTGGGCAATGCAGTCCAAGAGCTCGTCTACCCGGGGCATGGGGTAGGTGTCGGTAATGGTGTGCTCATTGAGCCTTCTGTAATCTACACAGAACCTGGTAGTGCCATCCTTCTTGGGTACTAGAATGACCGGGGATGCCCATGGGCTCTCGGATGGTTCTATTACTCCTAGATCCAGCATCTCTAGCTCAGTCAGTAAAAAAGGGGGACAAAACATTTTTTAGATACATAAACGAGAAAAGAAAAGTAAAACAAGGATTAGTTAGATTAAAAACAAAGGAAGGAAGGTATGTAGAAGAGGATAAAAGTCTCGCTGACTGTCTCAATGAATATTTTTGTTCAGTCTTTGCAAAAGAAAAGGAAGGAAAGGGACCTCAGTTAGGAGGAAACACTAAAGAGACAATTACATATCAGTTTACAGAGGAGGAGGTTCTACAGCAGCTGTCTAAAGTAAAGACAAATAAGTCAATGGGGCCTGATGGGATTCACCCTAAATTATTAAAAGAGCTCAGTGATGTAATAGCAAAACCATTAACAGATTTTTTTAACCAATCCTTGCTAACGGGAGTCGTCCCAGAAAACTGGAAATTAGCAAATGTTGTGCCCATACACAAGAAGGGTAGTAGGGAGGAATCTGGGAACTATAGGCCAGTTAGTCTTACGTCAGTAGTGGGGAAATTAATGGAAACCATGTTAAAGGAAAGGATTGTTGAACATCTAAAAACACATAGATTACAGGATCAGAAACAACATGGTTTTACCTCAGGGAGATCATGCCAAACTAATCTTATTGATTTTTTTGATTGGGTAACAAAAATATAGACACAGGTGGTGCAGTAGACATTGCTTATTTAGATTTCAGTAAGGCTTTTGATACTGTTCCGCATAGAAGGCTTATCAATAAATTGCAATCTTTGAGTTTGGATTCCAATATTGTTGAATGGATTAGGCAGTGGCTGAGTGACAGGCAACAGAGGGTTGTGGTAAATGGAGTTTATTCGGCGCAAGGTCTTGTTACCAGTGGGGTACCTCAGGGGTCAGTACTTGGACCCATTCTATTTAATATTTTTATTAGTGATATTGCAGAAGGTATTAATGGAAAAGTATTTTTTTTGCTGATGACACAAAGATTTGCAACAGGGTTGACGTTCCTGGAGGGATCAGCCAAATGACAAATGATTTAGGTAAACTAAAAAAATGGTCGGAGCTGTGGCATTTGAGTTTTAACATGGATAAGTGCAAGATAATGCACCTGGGACGTAAAAACCCAAGGGCTGAATATAGAATATTTGATACAGTCCTAACCTCAACATCTGAGGAAAGGGATTTAGGGGTTATTATTTCAGAGGATCTAAGGGTAAGTAGTCAATAGACATGTGCATTCGTTTTAGTACTAAAACGATTTAGTCCGAATTTTGGATAATTTAGTTTTCGTATGACTCAAGAGAAACGAAACTGCTCAGTACAAAAACGAAAGAAACTAAAATAAAATGCACTACATTTTAGTTTCAGTCCTTTTTGTGATATTACGTTGATGAGTGAAGGAGACCAGCAATGAAGAGCGCAACATCGCAACATTCGAAGTTCTGCACCCTCCACATGCCAATGCCGTAGGATGTTCTATACAGAGAGGGGCATTAATTAATGCAGGAGGATGTTCTATACATTATACAGAGAGGGGTATTAATGCAGGAGGATGTTATATACATTATACAGAGAAAGGGTAAAATTGAGGAGGATGTTCTATACAGAGAGGGACATTAATTAATTCAGGAGGATGTTCTATATATTATATAGAGAGGGGTATTAATTAATGTCGGTGGATGCTGTATACATTATACAGAGAGGGGTATTAATTAATGCAGGAGGATGTTCTAAACATTATACAAGAAGAGCCTTTTTTTTTGCCCTTTAAATCCAGTGGCTGTGAGCGCTGAGATCGGCTGCTTGTTACATTATCTCTCAGTACAATGTATCAGGCTCAGCTGTTACAGTAACTGACTGTAACAGCGCTCAGAGTTTCAGTAAAATAAGGAAATAATATTGTTCTAACCTCTTATATATAAAAATATTATTTACTAGTTTTACTGAAACTCTGAGCGCTGTGATGAGCAGCAGTCAGTTACTGTAACAGCTTTGCCTGACACGGGGCAGTATTACAATGTTGGTGCTAACTTAACCAGAGCTGTTGTAAACTGAAAACCTCCATAGGCTATAATGGCTCTGGGAAGTTTACAACAGCTCTGGTTAAGTGAGTACCAGCTATGTAATATGGCCCACATTGTGCTGAGAGTGAGAGATACTGTAACAAGCAGCGATCTCAGCCCTCTGAGGAGCCACTACAATAGTAATTGTATCCACTGGTTTTCGGATGAATGAAATTAGTTTTCATACTAAAGAACTGAAAACGAATTTCTTTAGCAACTAAATAAATTGCATTTTAGGACTAATCCATTAGTTCAAAACGAAATTTTGTGCTGTGCACATGTCTAGTAGTCAATGTAATAGAGCAGCAGGAAATGCTAGCAGAATGCTTGGTTGTGTAGGGAGAGGTATTAGCAGTAGGAAAAGGGAAGTGCTCATGCCACTGTACAGAGCACTGGTGAGACCTCACTTGGAGTACTGTGTGCAGTACTGGAGACTGTATCTCCAGAAGGATATAGACATCTTAGAGAGAGTTCAGAGAAGGGCTACTAAAATGGTGTACGGCTTGAAGGAGAAAAGGTACCAGGAAAGGCTTAATGATCTTAACATGTACAGCTTGGAAAAAAGACGAGACAGAGGAGATATGATAGAAACATTTAAATACGTAAAGGGAATCCACAAGGTAGAGGAAGGGAGTATATTTAAAAGGAAACAAAGTAGCAAAACAAGAGGACATAGTCTTAGATTAGAGGGGCAAAGGTTTAAAAGTAACATCAGAAAGCATTATTTTACTGAGAGGGTGGTGGATACATGGAACAGTCTTCCAGTTGAAGTGGTAGAGGCCAAAACAGTAATTGAATTTAAGCAGGCATGGGATAATCATAAGGCTATCCTAAACAAAAGATAAATCCAGGTAAAGTATCCATGTAATTGGGCAGACTAGATGGGCCAAAAGGTTCTTATCTGCTGACATTTTTCTATGTTTCTATGTTTCTATCTCTTTCTGCATCCCGTCTCTCACTGCATCGGGGATTCGGTACGCTGTCTGCTGCAAGGGGGTTTGACTTTGGGTATCGACCCAATGCAGAGCTACAGAGGGGTAGCCGGGACGGGACGAGAACAGGTCTCAGTGCTCCCGTAGCAATTGCTGAGCCTGTTCCCTGTGGCGTGGACTGAGTCCCTCGCCCAGCCGGACATCAGATATCCTCTGGGCGCTCGGATCCCCAGGCAGTACCAGCAGGGGGAGATCCTCCAGATCCCCCGTGTCTGGTGCGCAGATGGCGGCTACTGCCTCTTCTCTTTCATGAAATGGTTTCAGCATGTTCACATGAAAGGTTCTTTGGATCCTTTCATCCGAACATCTGGCTGTGATGAAGGTGGTATCGCAGATCTTCTCTATAATTTTGTAGGGTCCCTCCCAGGCTGCCTGCAACATTTTTTGTTTGACCGGCTGGAGCGCTAGCACTTTCTGCCCTAGCTGGAAGGTGCGGTCCCTAGCCGACCGGTCATACCACCTCTTCTCCTTGGTTTGGGCCGCTTTGAGATTGTCCCGTACCAGGGCGGTCAATTCCTGCAGCCGGTCCCTAAACTCAAGCACATAATCTATGGCCGAGGTCCCCTCCTCAGCCAGAGCACCTTCCCAGTGCTCCCAGAGCAAGTCCAAGGGGCCTCGGACTCTCCGGCCGTACAACAGCTCAAAGGGAGTGAAGCCAGTGGCTTCCTGGGGTACCACCCTGTACGCAAACAACAGATGAGGCAAGTGGCGTTAGCAGTCCTTATGGGACATGGCAAAGGTGCGAAGGAGTTGCTTGAGGGTCCCGTTAAACCGCTTGCAGAGCCTGTTGGTTTGCGGGTGGTAAGGGGAACTGTACAGGGATTTAATCCCGCACAGTCTCCAGAGCTGCTGGGTCACCTCGGCCGTAAATTGCGTGCCCTGGTCAGACAAGATTTCATGGGGAAATCTGAGCCTGGAGAATACCTGTAGCAGAGCTGCAGCGACGGTCTCTGCGTGGATATCTCGGAGGGCCACGGCCTCGGGGTACCTGGTGGCATAGTCTACTACGGTCAAGATATACTTCTTGCCCGTAGTACTAGGCACCCCCAGGGGTCCTATCAGATCCACTGCCACCCATCTAAAGGGTTCTCCCACTATGGGTAGGGGTCTCAGGGTTGCTTTCCGGGTGTCCCCCCTCTTCCCTACCCGCTGGCATACCTCACAGGTCAGGCAATAGTCCCTAACATCCCCGGATAACACGGGCCAGAAGAAGCTCTGAGTCAGGCGGTGCAGCGTCCGCCTGTGCCCCAGATGGCCTGCAAGGTGAATATCATGCCCAATATTCAACAGATCGCGGCGATATTTCCCCGGCACTACCAGTTGCCTATGGGGTACCTGGTCCACTCCCCTCCTCGCTCCCCTGGAGGTCCTATACAACTTCCCATGGTCCCAGGCAAATCTCACTTCCCCTACCCCTCCCGGCTCCTGCCCAGCCTGTTGTCGGTAAGGGGCAAGGGTGACGTCTTCCCTGGTGGCTTGGGCAAAGTCTGTCGGGGAATCCCAGGTCAGGGAGGGGGTATTGTCGGGGCCAAGGGTTGGGCTGGTCTCACTTACCACGGTCCCCTCAGAGTCTGTGTGCGGAGCCTTCCTTGCTTGATGGCGGGTGGTGACGGGTCATACCCTGCCAGGGTGGGTGTCCTCAAAAGTAGAGGTCAGCAGACCAAGGTCGTTGCCGAGTAGTACTTCAGTTGGTAGGTCTTTCATGATCCCTACTTCCACGTCCCGGGCATCCGTGCCCCAATCGAGATGGACGTGGGCCATAGGGAACTGGTAAACATGGCCGCCAGCAACTCGGACGGCCACCGAGTAGCCTGTGGAGGCAGCCGGGGTAATAAGGTGGGGCTGTGCCAGGGTAAGGGTTGCGCCGGTGTCCCGCAGACCATTGGCACTCCGTCCATTCACCCATACCTTTGGGCGATGGTGCAGCCGGTTACCTTGGGCAGCTGCTTGAATCGGGTCTGCTTCATGTAGGATGCCCCAGTCTTTGTCCGGAATCCCTGTGGGTTCTGGCTCCGGCTCATGTTGGCAACAATATGCCATAGCTCTGCCCGGAGGGTGTGCTGGGCGATGTGGGGCAGGACGGTTGGCAGTCAGTGGACAGCGGTCCCGGATATGTCCGATTTGGTTGCACCCATAGCACCGGGGACCGGTCCGAGGAACCGGGGTGTGGATTGTCGGTGGCCGGGGTGCTCTCTCGGTGGGTGCGGTATGAGGCTGGGGTGCAGGATGGAACCGGGGAGGTGGGGACCGGATGTCATTAGGAGGTACTTGCCTGGCTTCCTGGTATTCATCAGCAAGGCTGGTAGCTTCAGACAGGGTGAGGGGATGTCAGTCTCACACCCTATCCCGGACCTCTGGAGGTGAATAGTTATAGAACTGCTCCAGCAAGAGCAGTTGGATGATCTGGTCCGGGTGGGTTTCTTGGCATCCCTGGATCCAGCTGCGGACAGCCTGTTGCATGCGGTGCCCCCATTCCGCGTAGGAGTCATGGGTCCCTTTCTTTAGAGCTCGGAACCGGACTGATACGCCTCGGGGGTGAGCGCATAGCGGGCCAGCAGGTGTTCCTTGACCCACTCGTACACCATGCAGTCCTCATCCGCCACAGCCCGGTAGGCTTCAGCCGCTCTGCCCATCAACTTACTCGCCAGTAGAGGTACCCAATCTCGGGCCGCCACCTCTTGCAGGGCACATTGTCTTTCAAAATCTTGCAGGAAGCCGTCAATATCTTCGCTTCCCTCTGGGAAGAGTTTGAAGGCGGCAAAGGGAATCTTTTGCTTGGGGGGTCCGGTGCTGCCCTGGGGAGTCAGAGACCCACCGGACCATTGCTGCATTTCTGCTTGACGGAGTCTGTCCATATCTGCCAAGACCCTGCCAATGATGTTGACAGAGGGGTCTGTTCCGTACAGGGTGAGCCGCCACTGTACCTCTCGTCGCCATTCTGAGGTCTCGGAGCCCTCGGAGGGAGCCATACAAGCACGGTCGTCCTCCATCAATTCGCTGATTATGACCGCCTTCGGTTTGCCCCCGGGGATCTTGCCTCTGGCTTTCAGAAATTCTTTAAGGACCGTGCGCTTCAGACCCTCATAGTGCTGGGCCATATGGGGTTACGGCCGTTACTTGGGGTGTCCGCCTCTCGGACCCAGGGGTGTCTGAGACCGGGGTCAAGCCAGCGTCTGTTTTTCCCCCTGCTGGGCTGGTCTCAGAATCTCCCCCCGGATGGCGGCCGCTCTGGATGCTCGGCGTGTTGCAGTGGCTGAGACCGGGGTCAAGCTAGTGGCTGTATTTCCCCCTGCTTGTCTGGTCTCAGCCGATCCCACCAGGCTGCCAGCCAATGTGATGGATCCCGCTACTCGGGGTGAGTAGATCCGCCGTCAGCGCCGAGTACACCTGGAGGTCGGTAGTGTGGTAGCGAGGTGCCGCTGGTGCTTGTAGGATACCCCGAGTTTGCAGCGCTGTAGAGAGGTCCTTGAAGCGTCCCAGTTCCCAAAGCCCTGTTATCCCCAATTACTAGCCGAGGCAGGAATAAAGGTTCAAACGAGTGATTTATTTTTCATGGAGAACACAGGCTTATTTATGGGGAAAAAAGACATTGTTCTCCCCTGGTCCGCCCTTAGCCCTCCCGGGGTGATTTCTGCCAGTGCCTAGAGCCATGGCCCAATTTCCCTTTGTTCACCTTGGGCCCCCCTGGTGGGTGCAGCCCTTATCTTGAGGCTCGGTGCCAGCTCATCTGGTGAACTTTCCGTGGCTCTGAATGAGCGGGGAACAGGGGAACAACAGGGAAAATCATATTGAGGTACTTATAAAAATAAGGGCTAACGAACTTTTAATAACACACAAATAAATAAACACTTGAACTGTTGTACTGCGCTACAGTGTAGTGGTGGCCGTCCCGTCACAGAGTTCCTGCGGGATGCAGGGCAGCGACCTCTGGAGATCCTGCGGGAATGCAGGGCAGCGACCTCTGGAGATCCTGCGGGATGCAGGGCAGCGACCTCTGAGATCCTGCGGGATGCGGCGGCAGCGACCTCTCGAGATCCTGCGGGATGCAGGGCAGCGACCTCTCGAGATCTCCGCGATCAGGTTCCAACCATTGGGGTTCAGATTTTTTCAGACAAAGAGAAACTGTGGTGACATAAAGACAGTACCTATGTAGGCTGTTCTCTGGTACGGAGTCAAGGCTTGATGGTACTGGGAACAGCGGCTCGATGAGGCTTTCCAGCAGGACAGCAGACAGATCCAGGAACGCCAATATACCCCATTAACTTAGTGTTACGACCTGGACCACCGTGAGGATGTCTGGCTGTCTGTTTAGGCCATTCCTCCTCTGATTCCACGGAACTCCACTCAGAGGAACCAGACTCCTGGTCAGAATAGTTTGGGGAGTCTTTCTTGATGGCTCGAAGTGATGGGCCTCACACTTGTAAGCAGGATAGGCTCGGTCTCCATCTGCACCACTGGATCTCGTTCTGTGGATTCTTGCTCCATGGGCTCTTCATAGGTGTATTCTGGTTCAGTGTACTCCATTGGGGTCTCTGATTCTTCTTCAGAGATGGATCCCGCTACTCAGGGTGAGTAGATCCGCCATACACCTGGAGGTCGGTAATGTGGTAGTGAGGTGCCGCTGGTGCTCGTAGAATACCCCGAGTTTGCAGTGCTGTAGAGAGGTCCTTGAAGCATCCCAGTTCCCAAAGCCCTGTTATCCCCAATTACTAGCCGAGGCAGGGTAAAGGTTCAAACGAGTGATTTATTTTTCATGGAGAACACAGGCTTATTTATGGGAAAAAAGACATTGTTCTCCCCTGGTCCGCCCTTAGCCCTCCCGGGGTGATTTCTGCCACTGCCTAGAGCCATGGCCCAATTTCCCTTTGTTCACCTTGGGCCCCCCTGGTGGGTGCAGCCCTTATCTTGAGGCTCGGTGCGCCAGCTCATCCGGTGAACTTTCTGTGGCTCTGAATGAGCGGGGAACAGGGGAACAACAGGGAAAATCATATTGAGGTACTTATAAAAATAAGGGCTAACGAACTTTTAAAATACACACAAATAAATAAACACTTGAACTGTTGTACTGCGCTACAGTGTAGTGGCGGCCGTCCCGTCACAGAGTTCAACGATACACTTCTTCTGGGCGTTATGGGTACAGATCTCCCGGGAAGCAGGAGCGTTGTTTTGCTGAGGTGACTTAATCACCGGAGTTCTCCTGGGAGCAAGGTTCAGATAGGGTTTTTTTTCTTGGGTGC
>RXON01003243.1:0-46888 GCA_009667805.1 Leptobrachium leishanense
CGCCGAACAGCCGGCCATTTCACTGAGCGGTCTCTGTTTGTCATCTTTTACACAGCGCCTGTGAATAGATTAACCACTGCTTCTCTATGGGGGATTTCACTGCCGCCGAACAGGCACTGTATTTCACGAACTGCCTGCTCTCTGAATAACCGAAAATAGCCCCGACATGTCACCATACGGAGAAACCATCCCCCGAGCCCTCACAAACTAACCGGAGTGATGCACGTGAGGAGATCCGGTTTCCTAGAAGCATTTTACCCTTATTTCTCTTCCACCATTACCTTTCTCTTAAGTTACCTTTACTTCCCTTCAACCCCCCAAACCATCCCCCCCACCCCCCGCCCCCGCTCTCCCCATAAAAAAAAACACATGACAAAAGTATTGGCGGTTTGAAAAGGTCACGTCTTTTATTTATAATCAAGGCCAAAAAACCATTGCCTTTGTGGCAGAATTATCAGCGATCCTCGCCTTCTTGGAATAGGTAACACCAGATAACACCAGTACCATAGATCCAGCCAGATAACACTGGTACCATAGATCCAGCCAGATAACACTGGTACCATAGATCCAGCCAGATAACACTGGTACCATAGATCCAGCCAGATAACACTGGTACCATAGATCCAGCCAGATAACACTGGTACCATAGATCCAGCCAGATAACACTGGTACCATAGATCCAGCCAGATAACACCGGTACCATAGATCCAGCCAGATAACACCGGTACCATAGATCCAGCCAGATAACACTGGTACCATAGATCCAGCCAGATAACACTGGTACCATAGATCCAGCCAGATAACACTGGTACCATAGATCCAGCCAGATAACACTGGTACCATAGATCCAGCCAGATAACACTGGTACCATAGATCCAGCCAGATAACACTGGTACCATAGATCCAGCCAGATAACACCGGTACCATAGATCCAGCCAGATAACACCGGTACCATAGATCCAGCCAGATAACACCGGTACCATAGATCCAGCCAGATAACACCGGTACCATAGATCCAGCCAGATAACACCGGTACCATAGATCCAGCCAGATAACACCGGTACCATAGATCCAGCCAGATAACACCGGTACCATAGATCCAGCCAGATAACACCGGTACCAAATCCAGCCAGATAACACCGATAACACAGATTACCTGACTGCACCTCGACTAACCATGCCCATATCTAAAGCAATCCACTGGCTTTGGCCGCACAAACCACCAACCGGCTTCCTGCGACATGGTATGACTCCATATCGGAACCCACGGGCGGTCTTGAAATGACTGGCGGAATCACCACTTCATTAGCCCCTATCCGTGGTCAATGCTGCTCCTTGACAACGTGACCTTTTCGACTCGGTGAACAGGCAGTAACCTAAAAACAGGGTGGGAAAAGACAAAGGTTAGACTGATTTCATCTGTCCTTTGCTTACCCTTTTCTATTACCCCTGCCCCTCCCCTTTCTGTTATCTGCCCCCGAGACCAATCCCAGCGATACCCTGAAACAAAAGGGTGAACCATTGTAAACTCCTCCCAACTTTCTACTCTTTTCTTTAAACAGGGAACATGCTTAAGCCTCTTCATTCCCATCCAGTCTCTCATCAGTACAACTCTCCAAGTTACGCTTTAATCTTTATCTCCCTTTTGCTTCGGAGAAACACGACCCCCCCCCCAACACACGACCCCCCCCCACAACGACCCCCCAACACACGACCCCCCCAACAACACGAACGACCCCCCAACACACGACACCCCCCCAACACACGACCCCCCAACACACGACCCCCCCAACACACGACCCCCCAACACACGACCCCCCCAACACACGACCCCCCCAACACAACGCCCCCCCCCAACACAACGACCCCCCCCCCAACACACGACCCCCCCAACACACGACCCCCCAACACACGACCCCCCCACACACGACCCCCCCCACACACGACCCCCCAACACACGACCCCCCACACACGACCCCCCCCACACACGACCCCCCCCACACACGACCCCCCCACACACGACCCCCCCACACAGACCCCCCCCACACACGACCCCCCGACAACACGACCCCCCAGACACACGACCCCCCCGACACACGACCCCCCCGACACACGACCCCCCACACACGACCCCCCCGACACACGACCCCCCGACACACGACCCCCCCGACACACGACCCCCCGACACACGACCCCCCGACACACGAACCCCCGACACACGACCCCCCGACACACGACCCCCCGACACACGACCCCGACACACGACCCCCCCCGACACACGACCCCCCCCCGACACACGACCCCCCGACACACGACCCCCCGACACACGACCCCCCCGACACACGACCCCCCCCGACACCGACCCCCCCGACACACGACCCCCCCCGAACACGACCCCCCCCGACACACGACCCCCCCCCGACACACGACCCCCCCCCCGACACACGACCCCCCCCCCGAACACACCCCCCCCCGAACACACGACCCCCCCCCCCGACACACGACCCCCCCCCGACACACGACCCCCCCCGACACACGACCCCCCCGGACAACACCCCCCCCCGACACACGACCCCCCCGGACACACGACCCCCCCCGACACACGACCCCCCCCGACACACGACCCCCCCCGACACACGACCCCCCCCCCCGACACACGACCCCCCCCCCGACACACGACCCCCCCCCCGACACACGACCCCCCCCCCCGACACACGACCCCCCCCCGACACACGACCCCCCCCCGACACACGACCCCCCCCGACACACGACCCCCCCGACACACGACCCCCCCCCCGACACACGACCCCCCCCCGACACACGACCCCCCCCCGACACACGACCCCCCCCCGACACACGACCCCCCCGACACACGACCCCCCCCCCGACACACGACCCCCCCCCCGACACACGACCCCCCCCCGACACACGACCCCCCCCCGACACACGACCCCCCCCCGACACACGACCCCCCCCCCCCGACACAACCCCCCCCCGACACAAACGACCCCCCCCCCCGACACACGACCCCCCCCCCGACACACGACCCGACACACGACACCCCCCCCCGACACACGACACCCCCCCCAACGCCACTCTGTCACTTGGCGCCCTCTGCTGGCTGCGGGTGGGGACACTTGCCAGTGTTGCCTTGTTTTCCACAGGTACCTGTGCATTCTCCAATCAGGGTCTCTGCCATTAAGTTGACAGTTTACTTGTGCAGCATAAGAAACCTAAAAAGATAACCCCCCCCCCCCATGTGTGGAAAAATCGAGTAACCCACAATCCACCTCCATCGAATCCCCGCTGCCAAGATCCTGCAAGATGAAACTTTAAAGACCTTTTCTAACAGAACAATAAAATTTCAATTGGATTCGCTGAATCGGCCGCCTCAGCCGCAGAATCCCGATGCCCAAATCTCCGGTGTGAATTCTGACGGTAAACTTTCATGCAGTTTTAGTTGATTTTAGTAGTTTTAGTCGACTTAAGGGTCTTTACACAAAAGTTGAACCTACTGTCTGCTCGGCGCACTTAAGCGATTTCCATTTTACCAAAAATATGGTGGATTCACTATTTGGCAAATGGTCACCGACTTTTGATGAAATTGGAATCTCCAAAGCAGTTATCGGACGTCTGCAAAAATTGCTGAATTTCACCAATAACTGCTAAATTGGCATCGGTGAATTCCACCCAACTGATGGGCTCCTAGTCTCCTAATGAGTTAAATCAAAAAGTTGCAAAAAATGGGCCTTTACAACATAAGTCTGTCACTGTATCAGAGCTCTGTACCCCGTCTGGGTCACATCTGGTAATGCTGCTTCCTTGCTGGACACCTGTTCTCCCCCAGCAGCCTTTTTGTGCCTTTCTCCAGCCCTTAGTCGAAGCTTATGGACAGGTACACTGAAAGCGCAGTGATGGTGATTTCCCCAGAAATGAGGCAGCGCACAGATCCTGACTTAGAACGATCAGCCTGAATTAAGCCTTTAATGAATAATATACAGTGTCTGGCGGCCAATGGGAAATGACACCCTGGGTCTTGCTGCACTTCATCAGGAGGCTGCCCTCTGGCATATTGCTGCAACTCCTCAGGAATCACTGCCTGGCCTCTCGCTCTCTGACATAATTAGACCAGGGACAGCTAATGGAATAAATTTTTGGTCAAGATGCATTGCACAACATTCCAATAGACCATAACAATAGCAGATTGTGAAGATAAACAGGATTCAGATTATACAGTAACAGATAATGAGACAGTGTTTGCCAAACAAGACAGAGGTTGGAGTGGTTATTTATCTAACAGATGTAAACATATTCTAGACAGGGATTTGGAAAAGGCTACAGTGACCCACACAGTAACCCTATTAGTAACGGATATAAACATATTGAGTAAAAGTGTCCCTCGTGTTCCATTCTCTGGTCACAGCAGTAAATGTTCCCTTGACATGCGCAATGCACACCATGTTACACGGACGTCCAGTCTGGTCCGTATTCATCGTCACATGATTTACATTGGCATAAAGGACAATCATTGCCATTTTATGGCTTAAAATGTGGTCCCTGCCGGTGCCATCAAAATCAGAAAATGTCAAACCTTTTTCTGGAGCTGGGATTACAGATAATTTATAAAATGTGAAATGCAAACAAAGCTTCCTACGGTATAAAAGGGACAATTTTATATAGTGCGCATCGGTATCATCTAAGCATTCCTGATTAAGTGCCACTCTGTATTGGGACGAAACGCGTTGAGAATATTAAATGTCTCATTCCATTTTATGCTACATGTCTTATTGAATAAACACCTTCATTTGACACCTGGACTGTTGGTGTTTGATTCCACGCACAAAGGTTCATCCGGCTGGAAACCCTTGGAGACCTTGGCACCTGTCTCAGATAAGCAGGTTTTCTTTGATCTCTTGCAGGACTGTCACTGCTTGTATGATACTGTGCGCACTATAACTTTCCCTTTTATACCATAGGAAGCTTTGTTTATTTGCATTTTGGATCTAGACGTGTTGAGGAGGAACACTGAAAAGCACCTGCGGTTTTATATAAATCTAATTTTTAGTGCTGGCAGTGAGGAGGAAGCTCCTGGGGTTTGTCTCTCATTATAAAATGTGACACGTTCAGGTAACAAACCCAGCACAAATTAACCACTTTATACCCAACGGCCCATACCGTTACACTGTCCACCTTCCCCATATAAAGCGCACAATGTCGCTGCCGCTACGTCCTCGTTCCCTGCGCTGGAAGTGAGATCAGTGCTTCATACAGTCGTGTTATTCGTGAGAATTTACAGTTTTGGATGAAATTGTGTGTTTTCTTTGAATAATACAGTAACAGGTCCCCGGCTTGTTTTTCTTGCACCGTATAGAATAGGGGTCAGCAACCTTGGCTCCCTGATGTTTTGGGAACTACATTTCCCATGTGGCTCAGCCTACCAGACCCCTGGTATAGAATCTAAAACCACAAAGGTTTGGACGATAAAATGTGGAAACCGTTTACGTGCGGCAAGTGACTGAAATCTGTCTGGACACGTACACTTCTGGCATTTTTTGGTTACAGCATTCTGACGTGACCTATACACGTTGTATTGAGTCTCCCGCGGGGAGGGGACAACAAAAACCATATATAACAGGAGTTCTGCAATAAAACCTAATTATTCAGGTACAGACGGTGAGAACATTTACTTGACCTCCCTGACGGTCAGATTATGTAATTTTATGTCAAAATCGGTGCATTAAAGCCCCCTGGTGGTATTAGTGTTACTCGGTTAAATTTCCAAGGCTGAAAGCGGTAACCCCGAGCCTCACTAGGACTGGATACATACCTGTCCCTGCGATTTCCCTCGCTGTCACCCGCAGTCGGCTCTGGCTGATCGCAGCTTCCTGGTTTCCTTCTCAGGACACCACGATTGCACAGAGGAATGCGATTTGCAGGAGGTCAGTGAGGGATCAGATATGTAAGCCGAGCCACACTCAAGAAAACCTGCCAGGGTGGTTAACATTTCTAAACCAATTTTAAAACCATGGCGATTAACAGGTTAGTTTAAAACAGGCAGTGTTTGTCTAACAAGGAAGATTGTGTTTTGAGGAGCTGTTAATCAGATATTTACACCTTCCTAAGAACAGGCTTACTGGAAGACTAAAATGATCAGCAGATTGTAACAGACAATGACATTCTTGCATAATAATTATACCAATATTCTGCACACGAGAGGGCAGGGGCTAATATGGAGTCCTGCACACTACCAATCAATCTCTATGCCCACGCACCAAAAGTCAAAATGATGTGTGTCACAAGCACTGTGACGGAAACCCACTCCTTCCACCTGTCCTGCTCTCCAGCACCCCCTTACCAAGATCAGCCCGGCTGCTGAGTTGCTCGGAACTCGGTGCTTTGAGCAGCCTGATCTGTAGCTCCAGACCTGCTCGGGCTGATCCTCTGCCTCTTTGAAATTCCAGAAGGCCGCTCTGTGACTTCTGAGGGTGATTGTGGGTACCCTGAATCAGACACCAGATAAGCTGTATGTTCAAACAGGATTCTCTGACTTTGAAAGACACCACTATTTATGCCCAGGTCCAACAGCTATAATTTGCATAAACCAGACCACTGGAAGATGAACTCTGATTACATTACGTCATTTCGATTTTAGACATTTACAGTAAACCTTTGTTAGCATTCAGTTATCCCACACATTTGCATAATCTATTGTTCCAATAGATCAGAATAGCTTTTCAGTCAGACGCTGCCCCAGACTCGTGACTCCTTAGGCTGGGGTCAGACCAGCGCACTTTTAACGTGCGTTCTGGCGCACATAATTACGGCCGCACTAGCAGCAGATGACGGGCAATGACGGCCAATATACGAAGTACGGTCGCACGAAAGTCCGGCCGCGCAACGCAAGTGGAAAACGAACGCATTTTTTCGAGAACGCCGAACCGCTAGTACTGACGTACTGAGTGCGCAGCTGCGGCATAGCGGCGTGTGTGCGTGATTAGACGTCAGACACTGCTAATGTCCAGCCTACATAACGTCCAGACGCAAAAAGAGTTTTATTGACGATCTGAAAAAATCACGCACGAAAAATGCGCATCGTATGACCGTTTACGCGCACTCCGTGAAAAAATACGTCAATTCGTTCGGACGCACTTTTTTACGTTCGCGTGTAAAAATGCTTTCGTTTGACCCTAGCCTTAAACAGAACAAAGAGAAAAGCAATCTTGCATAATCACACATTACTCAAACATTCCACACAAAAGAGGGCATTGAAATAACTTGAGGTTGCATCTTTAACACCTCTCCACGTGCTCGTTCATACAGTAATAGAAGCGCATTTAAAACTAAAGCTCAGCAATTTCCAATACATTAAAACCCCACAATGTAAATGAACCTAGGCTTTCCCAAAGCAAATCTGACTTTTGTTTTTTGCCAGGAAGATTAAGTTTTGGTGTGAAGCGGGGAGCGCTATGAGTTCCTTGACAGACAATTTGATTTTGTAAGTTATTGCAGTCCCCCCCCCCCCATCATGTTAAAGTTCCAGATAATGGAGCTCCTTGTCGTTAAAGTCTTCAGTCGAGCAGTGTTGCTTCCTTTCTTTTGTCATGGGGGGGGGGGCGCTTGTGATGGCGGTTTTGAAGGTGGGTGGGGGGTGTAACTGTTGGTGGGTTTGAGTGGAGCATTGGGTGAATTTATGCCAAGCTAGCTGCCCGTGGCGTTTTATTTTACTGGTGGGTGACCTTGGTGAATTGGTGGCAGCTGAGGGGTTGCAGTCGGCACTTCTGGGGGTCGGGGCTGATGTTTTGGCATTTTGTAATAGCTGAGGCAAGGTGGAGGGTGCGCTGACATTTGGGCACTCTTGGTGGCCATATGGGTCACTAGTGATGGCGAGAGAGCTGGTTTTTGTGGTTACCCATATGGGGCGCAGGGAGTGTGACTGGTTTTGGGGCTCTTGCATGACCTTCTGTCCAATGGAGGTACAAGCTTATTAACCAAACTTTGCCTTTTGAACAATTCAGGATCTGTGAGACAGATTCCAGATCTCGCTGACCTCCTGAGGTGTGAAGGCTGGGACCTCCGTGCGTGTACAAGGTTTAATGCATGTTGTCGCCCGCCGAGGTTCTTTCCAGTCCGTTCTGAGGTTCTGCTGAAACGTGTTTGTCTCCTGCGTTCTAGCTCTGTAAATGCTCCTGTGCCGCACTGCCCTGATCATGGTCCTCCTGCTCATCCAGCCGGAATGCACCGGGGCTTTTTTCGGTTGGTTTTCACGGAAATCCTCACATGGGAGCCGTGGCCCAGGGGCAAACGTGGAGCAGAGGCCATCAGATCCAGAGTCCCTTCCAAGCGCCCCCTTTGAAATGACCACAGCGGATGACAAGTTCCTGGCAGAAGCAAAACATCTGGAGCTCTCACCGTTGGACAGCTGCCATTACCAGGTGAGCACCGGGTACATGGAGCCAGTAATGGCGAGTGTCTGGGCGGCATATTCACTATCCTGCGGCCTGCCGGCACGCTTTGCTTTGTTGTGGTTGGTTACACATTATTCACCGGGATATTCCTGCAGTATCTGTACAATAAAAAGCTCCTTAACCCTCTTCTCTGCCAACTGCTGATCCCTTTCCTGCTACCAACTATCTTCTGAATTCGCTCTCAGCAACAACTGTGAGGTTCCTTCTGCCCGCATCTCGACCCTGCTTCGGGCATCCTGAGCAGCCGGGGCGAGGGACGGCTCTGATCTATGGCTAGCGGCAAAATCCTTTTATTTTGGGGTCCTTATAAACCGTCGCACAACCGTCAGACGCGGCATCAACCAAAAGCATAGGCTCATTGGCCAACAATTCCGTGGATAACCTGCCTGCGCAGAGCGATGGATGGGAGCTGCACAGATATGATCATCGCTGCGCCTCGGCTCACTACAGCGATTGGTCTCAGAGGGTGACGTCAGCTGCTCTGCGACATCACTAGTGACCGGCAGTCGGGAAACTCAAAATCCCGGCTGCTGCTGACACTGGGTGGAGGAAACTTCCAGATCGGGGAGCCTTTGCCGCTTGCTCTGTGTACTTCCTTGTGGCTGAGGCCTTGTGTTTCGGGTGACGGCGCCAGAGTTCAGCCTCCGTGCGGTGTCACTAGCTGCACTCTACACCTCCGCTGTGTCTGCTGCTCCCTGCTACACCGGGAGGGTCACTTCCTGGTTTGTGCTCACAGCGAGGCTCCGCCCCTCTGGCTGTCCTGTTGTATGTGAATCTTTATTAACCTCTGCATTTTTGTCAGCAGTTATTAACCCCGGGTGTTGCCGGCAGGTGGTCAGCCGACTCAGAGCTTCATGTACCGACATGTCCGAGGAGGAAATTGCCAAGCTGGGGGTCGCCCTGTTTAACTGCCAGGCTGAGGTGGAAGGTCGGCCGACGTATCCCTGCACGGAGGACATGGTAAGTGACCGCTCTGTGTTGGCCTCGTAAGACTGAAGGATTTCGTTGATTTGGCCCCCTTGTAGGTAACGGTGCGGACACAAGATCCTGCTTCAAGGAGATCTCCAGTGACCTGTTACTGAACAGGATTGTATAAATGAAAGGAGATTTCACCCTCCGCACAGGAATGTGTTTAATTGAGCCGGGGAGAAATCCTTTTTTTATACAATAGCTGGAAATTGCTTGGAACCTGAGGGGTGGATTGGCTATTGGAGCTGCATATCTCATAATCCTTTGCAGGCTCCTAGTAGTCCTTATGCATCGAGGATCTCCCTTTTTGGTCCTGGTTGGTGTAGCTTGTGGTGGTGCTGGTCACAGTGAATGTTTAACGTCGTCTGGGGAACAGTCATAGACGTTTCCCGGGTTGGTATCTGTGGCCTGATGGGACGCTTTATCATTCCAGACCCTCGCAGAGTGCACCTCGTCCATGGATCCTGACACCTGGAACGCTTATCACATAGTCAGCAATCGGGCGCGCTCTGTCTGCTATGCCACACGCCAACTTCATTTCCGCCGGCGCACAGAGCTCACGGTCAACACCCTGGTGTCCGCCGCCATGAACCAGCTGGAGGCCATGAAAATGCTGAAGGTGAGACTCGGCCATTGGCTATGGAGCTTCTTGCGATGCTCTCCTCTAGGCCAGCCCTGAAGTTGTTGGGAAATTGATGCGGAGTGTCTTACTGGCTTCTCAGGACGGGCAGGAGGAGCTGAAGGAGCTGACCTCAGAGTCCCTCCAGAAGGTGGTGAGCAGCCAGAACGATCTGCTTGTCCAGCAGGAGCAGCTCCAGAGTAACCAGCAGACCATGGAGAAGTCAATCAATGGTAACCTAGAGATGTTGACTGAAGAAAAGGCTCTCATTGCTAGTGGACATCACTTGGTGGCCAAACTCATCAATGGCATCACCAGGAAGATGGGTAGGCGCGGTGATTTTCACGGGAGTGTTTTGATCTGGGTTTTATAGCCTGATTTAAACTAAGTCCTCCTTTATGTTGTAGAAAATGTGAGTAGTCAGCTGGTGGTGCAGGACTCGGAGCTGCAGGAGGGACACCGGGCGATCCTGACCGATCTGTCAGCCGTCCGCAATCGCTCTCATGAAGTCTACTCCAAAATTGGTAGGTTGGTTAGACTAATGTAGTGCAGGAGGGATGGGGTCGTGCCTATTCCCCGAAGGGTTGGCTGCAACCACCAAATGCATCCAGCCCAACAACATGTGTAGAACATAACAAAGAAAAATGTCATCTGCGCTTACTCCAATTATACCGTGTGAAACCTCTAATTGTGTTTAGTTTCACACGGTATAATTGGAGTAAGCGCAGATGACATTTTTTTTTTCTAGGTTAGACTAATGTCTGGCTCAATAAACCGACAAGTCGTTTCACTGGTAGAACATGAATGTCTGTAATGTATCTCACCCTCGATCTACGAGAACATTGTTTCCAGAGGAGGCTTTTACCAGGTCCTGAAATGTCCCCGCAGTGCTGGTCTGCAAGGTGCTAAATCACTGCATCTGGGAACCCTGTAACCTGTCCTCATGGTCCTGGGCAGGTGTTGCTGGTCTTTATGTCATTAACCGTTCCCTGCCCATTAAGTTATACATCCTGCAGGGCAGCACTCTCTGCATTGCTAGCCCCACTATATACAAGTGAAAGGACTCTTCTGATCTCATTCTCCTCAGAATCCAACTTGGACCTGTTCCTGTCCCATCAGAACCAGACTGCGCTGTACTATGACGAGCTCATGGAGAAGCTGAACCGGATGAATAAAAGCCTGGGGATGGTCCTGCACGCCATGGAGCACATGCACCGCAACGTGGAGGAACGCCTCGGCTACATCCAGGCATTCATCAGCTGGGCTGGTATGAACGGTCTCGCAGGTTCTCCTGAACACCATGGAACCATGACTTGTGGCCTGATCCTTCACCCATAACTTCACCTCCTTCCAGGTGGGAACATAAATGCCATTTACACGTGTGTTCTGCACGCCGCGTATTTCCTGCTCCTCGCTTTCCTCATGACCTTCCTGCAGACCCCCGGCTTCTCCAGAGCTCTGCTTCTCCTCCTCATCCTCTGCAATGCACTATCTGAGCTCAATCACCGCGTCTCCCTGACGTTTCGCTCCCTGACCGTGGTGCTGGTGTGTACGGTGACTGGTACGTACCCATGAGGGGGTGGGGAAGTGCCCGATCAAAGGTGTCGGCATCAATGTACCAGGTTCTAATGATTCCCAACTTACAACTGTGTGTTCCGCTGGAGACTTCATCCCATCTGTGGCTAAAACCCCGGCCCTGCAGAAATCGCACGGCTAAAACCCCGGCCCTGCAGAAATCGCACGGCTAAAACCCCGGCCCTGCATAAATCGCACGGCTAAAACCCCGGCCCTGCAGAAATCGCACGGCTAAAACCCCGGCCCTGCAGAAATCGCACGGCTAAAACCCCGGCCCTGCAGAAATCGCACGGCTAAGGCTAGGGTCAGACGAGCGTGATTTCTACGGACTGTACGTCCGTGCAGTACGGACATCGTCAGTACGGATGAGGCAGTAGTGGTCACACAGTCCGTTTTTTCACTGAAGTTATTTTTGACGGATGTAGGAGGGAAAAATAAATTACAATGAAAAAACATTCTGTCCGTCAAAAATGCTGGACGTATAAATGCTGGACGTATAAATGCAGTCCGTCTGACCATGCTCCATCACTCACACACAAAGCTATGCAGACGTTGTGGACGTGGCGCACTCCGCACGTCCGTTCTAGCAGTATTACGTTCTTGCCTAACCTGCATCCGTTTGCAGCGTCCGTCATGCGTCCGCAGTTCAGTGCGGACGTACTTCATGTGTCAGGCTCCAATGGACTTTCTTTCATGCTATCACGGACGTACTTTTAGGCGCAATCACGGACGTGAACACTACGCTCGTCTGACACCAGCCTAAAACCCCGGCCCTGCATAAATCGCACGGCTAAAACCCCGGCCCTGCATAAATCGCACGGCTAAAACCCCGGCCCTGCATAAATCGCACGGCTAAAACCCCGGCCCTGCATAAATCGCACGGCTAAAACCCCGGCCCTGCATAAATCGCACGGCTAAAACCCCGGCCCTGCATAAATCGCACGGCTAAAACCCCGGCCCTGCATAAATCGCACGGCTAAAACCCCGGCCCTGCAGAAATCGCACGGCTAAAACCCCGGCCCTGCAGAAATCGCACGGCTAAAACCCCGGCCTGCAGAAATCGCACGGCTAAAACCCCGGCCCTGCAGAAATCGCACGGCTAAAACCCCGCCCCGCAGAAATCGCACGGCTAAAACCCCGGCCCCGCAGAAATCGCACGGCTAAAACCCCGGCCCCGCAGAAATCGCACGGCTAAAACCCCGGCCCCGCAGAAATCGCACGGCTAAAACCCCGGCCCCGCAGAAATCGCACGGCTAAAACCCCAGCCCTGCAGAAATCGCACGGCTAAAACCCCGGCCCCTCCAGGCTGTGCTGGTGGTCTGAAATGGACAGTGCGCCCACTTTCCAGGGTAGGCAACCCAGAGGTTCTAGACTCTTGTGTTGGATGTCCCTCCTTTTTTGGTGGGTCACTCATGCGGGAAGAATTGACACGCACAAGTAAAGGGTGCAGGGGCAGGCGCGGCAAGCATGGTGCCCACAAGGGACCCAGAGACGGGTGAGCACTAGACGGCTCTAAGATCTGATACCAGAGTTCCTGCTCTACCAAAGCACCGGCGACTGGGATCCGCCGTCTACTTGTATCACCCTTTCTCTTACCAGACACAATGTGCCGTGTGAGTGGGGCAGTACATGTAACGGGGCTTCACTACGTCCAGTTTCCTGGCTCCCGTGTCAGGGGATCCTACTTCCCAACGCTCTCTGGATGGGACTCATTGGGTTTTACATCACATGGTGGCACTAAGTGCCCCTTATTCACTCGCAGATCAATCGGCCCCTTGTGTCCTGGTTTCAGTGGTTACTTGGTTTAACGCCTCGTGACGGAGCTGGGTGCGGCGGCTGACCTGTTGGACTTGTGTTTAGGTATCCACCAGCGTGAAGCCTCCGGTAGAACTCCAGTAGTGCCATGTGATTTGTATGTAAACCCACCAGAGTCCCATCCATAGAGCGTTGGGAAGTAGGATCCCCTGACATGACCCAGGAAACTGGGTGAAGCACCTTCACACACATGTAACACCCACGCGGCACGTTCTTCTGTCTCCTGTAGTAAGGGGTGATACGAGTAGACTTCAGAACCCACGGTCGCCAGTGCTTCGGTAGAGCAGGGACTCTGGGATCAGGTCTTGGTTACAGAGAAGATGGTTAAACGCTAGATGGATTGTGAGGGCACCACGCCCACTCCTGCACTAGCTCCATCACTTCTCTTGCGTGTGTCAACTCTTGCTGCTTGAGCGACCTACCTGAGGGTCATCAAGAGTCTCTAGAATCTCCAGGAGGGTCTGCATGGTCTTTCTCGCACCATGTACCATATAATGGGGGGTCAGTAAGCCAGTAGCCAGAGTCTCTGCACAGGAAGCCATTCCATGGGGTTGTTGGGAGATGTTGCTGTACGGTTTGTTCATGTCCCTCTTTCCTCCCGTCAGTGCACTGGCTGTTACTGAACTTTATCCGATGTGTAATGAAAGTTAGAAACCGTAATGTGTGCGCCGCCCTGCCGCCATGTCACGCTGCCACCATCACCGCGTCCGGTAAGGAGGAGAAAGTCTTCTGCTGCTCCACACCTGAGAAGTGAGTACCTCCAACGGCAGCGTGAACCCCCCCCCCCATATAAATGGGCTCCTTCCTGGTGTTCTGTCTGTACTACGCCATGGAACATGCTGGTGCTTCAGTCTAGAACCCCAGGAATATGTCCCAAAGGAATGGTGATGGTAGTCACTAAAGACTTGTAAAATGGGCCAGTTAATACTCCTGGGAGGTGTGGGCAGAGCTTTGGAACTGATATTTCGCATTGCTCCACAGCCCTATGTTAAGGTCTTCCTGTATGTACAGCATGTCTGTGTCCGTCCCCCCCCTCCTCTTGTCTGTGTCCGTCCCCCCCCTCCTCTTGTCTGTGTCCGTCCCCCCCTCTTGTCTGTGTCCGTCCCCCCCTCTTGTCTGTGTCCGTCCCCCCCCCTCTTGTCTGTGTCCGCCCCCCCTCCTCTTGTCTGTGTCCGTCCCCCCCCTCCTCTTGTCTGTGTCTGTCCCCCCTCCTCTTGTCTGTGTCCCCCCCTCCTTTGTCTGTGTCCCCCCTCCTGTCTGTGTCCCCCCCTCCTCTTGTCTGTGTCCCCCCCTCCTCTTGTCTGTGTCCCCCCCTCCTCTTGTCTGTGTCCCCCCTCCTCTTGTCTGTGTCCCCCCCTCCTCTTGTCTGTGTCCCCCCTCCTCTTGTCTGTGTCCCCCCTCTTGTCTGTGTCCCCCCCTCTTGTCTGTGTCCCCCCTCCTCTTGTCTGTGTCCCCCCCTCTTGTCTGTGTCCCCCCCTCTTGTCTGTGTCCCCCCCTCTTGTCTGTGTCCCCCCCTCTTGTCTGTGTCCCCCCCTCTTGTCTGTGTCCCCCCCTCTTGTCTGTGTGTCCCCCTCCTCTTGTCTGTGTCCCCCTCCTCTTGTCTGTGTCCCCCCTCCTCTTGTCTGTGTGTCCCCCTCCTCTTGTCTGTGTGTCCCCACCTCCTCTTGTCTGTGTGTCCCCACCTCCTCTTGTCTGTGTGTCCCACCTCCTCTTGTCTGTGTGTCCCCACCTCCTCTTGTCTGTGTGTCCCCACCTCCTCTTGTCTGTGTGTCCACCTCCTCTTGTCTGTGTGTCCCCACCTCCTCTTGTCTGTGTGTCCCACCTCCTCTTGTCTGTGTGTCCCCACCTCCTCTTGTCTGTGTGTCCCCACCTCCTCTTGTCTGTGTGTCCCCACCTCCTCTTGTCTGTGTGTCCCCACCTCCTCTTGTCTGTGTGTCCCCACCTCCTCTTGTCTGTGTGTCCCCACCTCCTCTTGTCTGTGTGTCCCCACCTCCTCTTGTCTGTGTGTCCCCACTCCTCTTGTCTGTGTGTCCCCACCTCCTCTTGTCTGTGTGTCCCCACCTCCTCTTGTCTGTGTGTCCCCCCCTCCTCTTGTCTGTGTGTCCCCACCTCCTCTTGTCTGTGTGTCCCCACCTCCTCTTGTCTGTGTGTCCCCACCTCCTCTTGTCTGTGTGTCCCCACCTCCTCTTGTCTGTGTGTCCCCACCTCCTCTTGTCTGTGTGTCCCCACCTCCTCTTGTCTGTGTGTCCCCACCTCCTCTTGTCTGTGTGTCCCCACCTCCTCTTGTCTGTGTGTCCCCACCTCCTCTTGTCTGTGTGTCCCCACCTCCTCTTGTCTGTGTGTCCCCACCTCCTCTTGTCTGTGTGTCCCCACCTCCTCTTGTCTGTGTGTCCCCACCTCCTCTTGTCTGTGTGTCCCCACCTCCTCTTGTCTGTGTGTCCCCACCTCCTCTTGTCTGTGTGTCCGTCCCCCCTTTTTATTGTAGAGGGTCGTGTTGTAAATGCTGGGCAGTTTCTCTAATTTGTAATATGGGGTTAATGGTTCCTTTTTGTCCTGAGGTGATTCTTTGTTCCACATCTACCCCCCCCCCCCCCAAGAGCTGGGTTAAACCACCGGGGGGGGGGGCGGCTAACCCCTGTAAGAGACCTGGGCTGTACTGAATCCCTTTAAATACCCAGATGTATGGGTGGGATCGGGTTTATTCACTCCGTGAGGACAGCCAGGATCACCAGAGTAGAGGGAGGCACATGCGGATTGGATGGGTGTGAGACACTCGGGCAGTGAAACGGGTTTTGTGACGTGCCTGGATTAGGAGACCCCCCCACAGCTCAGCGGTTTCCGTGCCTGGGCCACAGGGCAGTGCTTACCATTGGGTACGGGGTATTTAACATATAAACCCCCTGAGATGCTCCTCACTTTTGTCTTCAGACTGTGTGAAGAAACGCTGAAAGACGAGCTGCGGATGCTGGGAAGTGACAGCTGCATTCTGGGTAAGAAGGCCTCTGGCTGATGCAGACAGGTTCTCATTTAATCCTTAAACCTGCCGGACGGGACCAGCCGCTCATGACATTCTGCCGGACCCTGTCTTTCAGATGATTCTCTGGATAAAGAACTTTTAAGAAAGGACGAGTCCGTTATTGCATCTCCTGGGCATCTGAGCTGGAAGAACCAGCAGGGGTTAAGGACACCTAGCTACGCCAGCCCGGCCATGAAACTGCGCCGTCTGAGCATTACAAACTCTGTCCGGGGCCACGACACCCTCACTGAGCAGGTAACCCGAGCCCGGGGGTGCGATCCAGGTACTTATTACAAGCACATTCTTGGTTTGGGCATGGAAGCCAGACGGGGTGTGCAGGGGGTGCAGTCTTGGTGTGGGCATCGATGCCAGGCAGGGCCTCAGTCCGCTGAGCTGTCACAATCTCCTTTTCCCGCAGGCTAAAGGTCTCCATCACCTGAAAGTCGCATTTGACACTTTGTCTGAATTGAATCATGTCAGCCCAAACGGCTCGTTGTGCAGCAACGCGTGAGTACTGGGCCGAAACCTCATGCGCTGGCGTGGCCAGGGGAAAGCGCTGCGTGGGCCAGAGATGCCTAGGTTCTGGGTGTTGATGTGCACACCCTTATGCCCCCAGGTCTATACGTCAAGTTGTACTGCTCAGCAGGTGAGTGAACCATGTGATGTCATAACCTGTATAACATGATGTCGTGACGGTAGTCACTTTGGGTACATGGACAGACATGTTGGACGTGCAGGCCTGATGTTTATTTCCCAGCGCTCTCCTGTGTTGGAGTCACCCTGTGCCTGCAGTTCTAGGTGCATGATGTTTGTATTTTCTGAGCCTTGAGTTGCCCCAACCAAGAGGAAGCGGCGGTCAAGAAGCATTGGCAAAGAGATGGGTAGAGAACCAGGAGTGGAGTCACTGAGGCCAAGCTGACGCAGCATGAGGAGCAGGAGCGGATGATCAGTGTCAAATGCAGCAGAGAGATCAAGAATAAGGAGACGTGACCTTTGGTTTTTAGCAGCAACTAAATCCATTGGACACCTTGGTCCGAGCCATCTCGGTGGACGCTGGGAGCGAAAGCCAGACTGGTGCGGATCAGAGTTAGCGGTGAGATGACAGTGAGCTGGTTATAGACCTTTCCGTTCTAGGATTTTGAGGCCAAGGGGAGCAGAGATGTTTTTTTTGTTAGGGGGAGGGAGGCTGTGCTATTGGGAGGCTCTGCAGCATGGAAACCCTGTAAAGAGCTCCGCTTGTTGACTGGGTTTTGGGGAGGTATCATCTTTCGGGATACTGACTGAGGAGTATTCTGCCCGTGTGTACAGGACCCCCACTTCTCAGGTGTTTTATCTTTGTATCCTGCACCTCCCCGTCTAACTGTAAACACTGTACCACATGGGTACGGGGCCCCAGGTTTTCCTGGGTGTGTTCTATCTCACACGCCTGTCATGTACTTGATGGAAAGCCGTGTCTTTTTTCCACTGCCTGTTCTCTTCTCATTGCAGTTCTGTGTCCTCAATGTCCCCTCGGAATTTCTGTCAAGCCATCACCAGAGCTGGTCAACCATGCCGGAACAAGGCCAGCACGGGTCAGGAGTTCTGCAGAGTCCATGCATCTGGTCAGACTTCCTACATGGCCTGATAAAGTCATAGCTTGGTGCCGTGTGCCCATCCTGGTGCTCCAGGGAAGATCCTGAAAGACCCTGATGCAGAGTGTACACAGCCAGACATCTCAGTCTTCCTCTACCAGGAAAAAATGTGACTTGTGAGTGTTCATGGGCCAGACATGAGCTGTGCCAGCCTGGCCTCCAGCTGGAGCACCCAAGCTTTGTGCTGGTCCATGTCAATGATTCAGTGAATCGGTAAATGTATACTGTGGGATTTATTGGTCCTGAAGTGACATCATGGCCTCCCCCACCCAGCACAGACCTGTCCTCAGTATCATGTTAAAATGTCACCTGTCCTTGTGGTGGTGGCGGCAAGTGTGCAGGTTCTTCAGATGGATGGTCTTTCCTGTGCCCGGGTTTTATTGCTGATTTTACACCGTGCGTAACAGATTTCTAATATAATAAAGTTTTTACTGTTTGAGGTGTGTCGTGTTCACAATCTGTCTGCAACAAAGCTAGAAATGTATCTGGGAGGTGCAGGCCTGATGTTCCATATGGTCTCCCTGCCCTCTCCTATGTTGAAGTCGCCCTGTGCCTGTAGAGTGTTTGTTTGTGCCTGTGTTTATGAATACTTTTTGTCTGGGGGGGGGGGGGGTCACTAGCTTTTCCCAGCTCCCCCCTATCTGGAATATGTTTACATCTGCCAGACTTTGTATCTGGCTATTGTCAGCAGATGAGTAATATCGATACTACTGGTAATGATACTCAGGTTTTTCCGTTATCAGTATATCAGCAATGAAACATGCAGATACCGGTAACAGGGATTTTCCTGCAGGTACTTGGCAGGGCAGATGCTCCTCTGCTCCTACCATCAGCAACTATCTGCAGCTCTGTTCCGATCAAGGACCTCTCCTGCAGGCAGCTGACATCTTTGTCAGCCCTGCTTGCGGGACATATCCCCACCCACAGACCTCATCTGACACGGATGTCACCTAGGCATTGGATTCCCTATGGGGACACATGGGACCTTTTTTGGATCCCCATATCTCTGCAACCGTAGAAGCCAGAGCTTCATGTGAGGTCATTGGAAAGGCCAGGGCATGACCTTTCCAATGATACTGACTTTTGTGTAAAAGTAAAAAAAAATTTTTTTGCAGCACGATTATTCACTTATAAAGTGAACAATGATGCTGCACTGTGGAGCTCTGATACGCTCATACACACCGCACATTACTGTGAGTTTATTCTTCACCCCTCACACTGAAGGCTGTGATTCCTTAACCCAAAATGTTTAGCTTTCGAGTAGTGACATTTGGTGTGATGTTTAACCTTCACATCTTAAACACGTTTTTCTAATTTTTTTTATAATTTAGTTTTTTTTTTTACTTTAAACATGGTCATGTTTATCATTCCAATGATACCAAACGTGACCCTGTTAGCTGCTAAAAGTCTATCCAGGGTTCAAAGGAACCCACTGAGGACGTTCACCACACGTCCTCAGCAGCAAAAGGGTTAAGCTATTTTGCAAACCCCTATAGTAGGGATGCACCGACACTACAGAACTCATGTCTGATTTTTCAGCTGAAACTGAGGGCCTGGAGGCTGGGGACTCGCTTGAGCCTGGAGGCCGGCTGAGCAGCTTGTTCGGCCGGGCCTCCAGGCCCAGGTTTGCATTGCTGATTGGTTGCACCATACTCTCCTACATCATCCTACGTCTGCCCTGAGCTCCAGCAGTGACAGTCCGCCGGCTGTCACAGGCAGCTCAGCCGGCCTCCATGTTCAGGTGAGCCCCTGGCTCGGCTGGGCCTCTAGGCCCAGGCCAAGCCGGGTGCTCACCTGAGCATGGAGGCCAGCCGAGCAAGCCGCTCACCCGGCCTCCAGGCTTGGGTGGGAAATGGAAGTTTTTGGCTGAATTTCCATTTTGTCCGAAAACACAATTTTGGGCTGATTGTTTTCAATGGATGAAATTTCAGTGCATCCCTAATGTAGTATTCAGTCTGATGCTCAGGCTGTAATGACACCGGCTCCCTCAGCAACATTCATGGGGGGGGGGGGGGGGCCAGAAAGTTTGGAGTTCGTGCCACAGAGGACGATTTGGATTATTGGTTAGAGTGGGAGCTTAAAGGGATTCTAGGACACTCCTAGGTGCTGTCCAGCAGCAGTAATGGGAAAATTGGAAAAGGTGTTCTGGACCACAGGCCTTTGCCACTGCACATCTAAGAGGTGGGACAGCTCACCAGCTTGAGGCAGAGGATGACCTTTTGTTCATGGAGCTTTCCACCGCCCCAGAAGATCTGGCATTGGGGGATTCACTGGCCTGTCCTCAACCTGCTGCTCCAGCGGTGGTGGGGGGAGCCACACGTTCAGAGGATTCCAAGGAACCTACAGCCACCCCCTCCTTACTCCAGCCACGGGGCGAGCTTCATGGAGAGGAGGCAGTTAGCCTCCCTCCCCAGTGGCAGAGAGGGTACAGGTGCTGGGACAGAACAGCCGTCACTTATAAAACGATAATTAAATGTTAAACCGAATTTATACCTTGTGCCTGTGTAATCTCTGCATTGTGTTTTCCTGATATACCCGTCTCACCCAGAAACCATGTAACTCCTGGCAAGCTGCCAAAATCCAATGCCTGTTCACCCCCCTGCCCTGGAGCCTCCTTTGCCCCCCCCCCCCTTTTGGACAGACCATCAATCAGCTGCCAAACCTGGGTCGGGGGCCCCGTGCTGGAAGCAGAACTCGCGCTCCTGGGGTTGAATTTCCTGGACAAGGAACAGGCTGGGCCAGTCAGTGCGGCACCAAAAACCCGGGCTAGAGGCAGCGGCAAAACTGGTGGCAGGATGTCTGAGGGCAGGCAGGGGACAGAACAATGGAACGGTACCGTGTCCCAATGTCTCGACTTGTGTTTGGGGCAGACACTATACAATCGGGGCTTCTTAAGGGAACCTGAAGCCGACTCACTACCACGGCGCACTCCAGCAAACTCTGTGCCTACAGCGGATCTACTACCTCCAAGGTGTCACTTCTGCCCAGCGGCAAATTGGGCTCCAGCATGAGGGAGGATGCCCCTTTCTCTCAATGACTGCACTGCTGGCCCCTGTCCCTGGATGATGGAGGGTACTGAGATTTACAAATGTTTACCCCCCCCCCCCCAGCTGTGGGGCAGATGGCCCAAATCCCCCAGCCCTTTTCCAAGGTGACACCGGCCACCCCACATTCTCTCCAGCGGCTGAGAATTCCAGGAGATGGTGCAGCTGGCACTTCTCACCAGCAGCAACATACAGGAGATGAACTGGGGGTACATGGAGCAAGAGATGTGTTTGGGAGGTGCGGGCCTGATGTTCCATATCGTTTCATTGCCCTCTGTAGAAATCCCCCTTTATAAATAAATGGGGGGGGGGGTGTCAATGTAGCTTTTCCCAACTCCCCCCCCCCCCCAATCTGGAATATGGTTACATCTGACAGACTTTGTATCAGACAGGCTGTGATCACATGGCACCTTTTTATTTGAGGGGTCCGGGACACCAGTGTGTGGTTTTCCATTGGCTGCCAGGGAATACAATATATCTTAATAAAGGTGTTCAGCTGCCGCCTGTTCTGAACCTCCAGATCTGCCCTTGAATTAAAGCTGAAAGTCTGTGCTTCAATTTCTTTTGGGTTGTTTCATTTAAATTCTATTCTGGTGGCAAAGAGCCAAAAGTATGAAAACTGGGCCGTGTCCAAATACATATGGACCTGACTATATTTTGTATTCAATGTTTAGATAAGAGAGGTCTGTGAGGGTCCTGAGGAGGAGCAGCGGCGCTCGTGGCCTGCTCTACGGTGGGGCCGCTCAGGTCTCACAGGGTTTTAGCTTGTGCCAATACAGGGATGAATGCTCCATATGCAAATCAGTTGCTCTCACCCAGAAAGGGCGGCCGGTACTGACTGCCAAGGATGTCATCCCTGCACAAGAGGTGCAGCAACCCCCGACGATCGTTTTGGCCTTGTGAGGCCTCGTCAAGAGGGTATAGCTGACACCCCTCTAGGCACACCAAGCAAGGGGTCCACTTCTGGATGACCCTGTAAATTTACAGTGAGGGGGGGGAAGTCTGAGGAAATAAATCTTGTTCATATTCAACTCACATTTGGAGGAGCCCACAACCGGCTCTCGGGAATACAGCGAGCAGGGACTTACATCAGGTACCCATATACCCCTCGATCTGTGTATACACTTGATATTCATTGTATAAAAGGCAGCAGCAAGAACAGGAATGTAATCTCCAGCTGAGGAAGCCATTGATGGCGAAACTTGTGCTGGTAGATATATACGGTTTGTTTTAAATTAATAAATGTTTTTAACTTAATTTGATTGCTGTCTGCCTTTATGATCCTGAAAAATAAGGTCTGGGGACCTCCTGTATGATTCCCTGCGCTGTGACGGAGCCAATAAAGGCTCAGTGTTTGGCATCTTTTTTAAATTGGTAAATTATCTGATTTATTGCACCAAGGTGTTTTTTTTTCTGGTCTTATCAATCCACACTACAGTACTATTTTGGCGACACTGGAGGAACAGATCGAAGGGTATATGGGCACCTGATATAAGTCCCTGCTCGCTGTATTCCCGAGAGCCAGTTGTGGGCTCCTCCAAATGTGAGTTGAATATGAACAAGATTTATTTCCATCTGATGCTGGTGTACTGCGCAATTCCGGTTTTCTCCTACAGTGTACTTTCCACCACCTGCACTATAAAGAAGCGTATTGCTTGAAAACGAAGATCACGGGGTTATGGACATATAGCGTGTCTATCCCACTTTCTTACAGACCTACCAGTTGTGTTCAAAATTATTCAACCCCCACTGAAATTGAGTGTTTTGGCCAGTTTGACATTGATTTTGATCATTCAGTCATCTTGCTTACAATTAAATCAAAGAGGCACGTGTAGGTCAGACAAATATAACATAACATTTATAATGAAATAACCACAAATGTCTTTTCTGTGCTCACATCATTATCAGTTTCATTCAACCCCCAAGTGACATTCAATCTTAGTACTTAGTACAACATCCTTTTAGTTATAACAGCTTTTAAACGTGAAGCATAGCTTGACACAAGTGTCTTGCAGCCATCTACGGGTATCTTCGCCCATTCGTCATGGGCAAAAGCCTCCAGTTCAGTCACATTCTTAGGCTTGTGCACTGCAACTGCTTTCTTTAACTCCCACCAGAGGTTCTCAATCGGATTTAAGTCAGGTGACTGCGATGGCCACTCCAAAATGTTCCAGCCTTTAATCTGCAACCATGCTCTAGTGGACTTGGAGGTATGCTTGGGATCATTGTCCTGTTGAAAGGGTCCAACGTCTCCCAAGCCTCAGGTTTGTGACGGACTGCATCACATTGTCATCCAATATCTCCTGGTACTGAAGAGAATTCATGGTACCTTGCACACGCTGAAGCTTCCCTGTACCTGCAGAAGCAAAACAGCCCCAAAGCATGATTGACCCCCCGCCATGCTTCACAGTAGGCAAGGTGTTCTTTTCTTCATAGGCCTTGTTCTTCCTCCTCAAACATAGCGTTGATCCATGGGCCCAAACAGTTCTAATTTTGTTTCATCAGTCCACAGAACACTATCCCAAAACTTCTGTGGTTTGTCCACATGACTTTTGGCATATTGCAGTCGACTCTTCTTATTCTTTGGAGACAGCAAGGGGGTGCGCCTGGGAGTTCTGGCATGGAGGCCTTCATTACGCAGTGTGCGCCGTATTGTCTGAGCTGAAACTTCAGTACCCACATCGGACAAATCTTTTCTCAGCAGTCACACGGGGACTTTTCTCCACTCTACGCTTCAGGTAGCGCACAGCAGTCGAAGTCAGCATCTTCTTTCTGCCACGACCAGGTAGCGTTTCAACAGTGCCCTTTGCCTTGAATTTGCGAATGATGCTTCCTATGGTCTCTCTTGGTATGTTTAACATCTTTGCAATCTTCTTATAGCCATTGCCCTTCCTGTGAAGAGTAATCACCTTCTCTTGTCTTCCTGGACCATTCTCTTGACTTCACCATGTTGTAACCACACCAGTAAATGTCTAGAAGGAGCTGAGTATCACAGTCATTTTAAAGATGCCTAATTGGTGCTTATTATGCTTTATTGCTGCTCCGTGACATACACAGGTGGTTTCAATACCTGATTGAAAACACTTGAATGAACCTCTGTTCTTCAGAGTGGTAGTCTTTAAGGGGTTGAATAATTGTGTCAATGAAGAATTCACAAAAGAAACATTTACTACTGTATTACAAAACCAATTGATGTCATTTTAGTTGCATATGGTTCTTTAAAAAGTCCTTGTAGGATTTCATTCTGAATACAATTACAAATGTCACTAAATTCCCTAAAACCCTTTACAGCATTGGGGGTTGAATCATTTTGAACACAACTGTAGGTCCATTAAGTGCTGTGTTTTGATATTTTCATCTATTCATGCACTATTGCCCCCCCCCCCTTTTTTTGCATATCCACTATTATACATTTCCCACGTTTGACATTGGACTTTTATGCATTATTACATCTTGCACTATTAGGATCAAAGCGGCAATAAAACACCGCTGCACTTTATTATCTACAGGATTTTCCGTTATACATTGGCCTTTATAAGCACTGTTGCACTTTGTTATTTAATGCCTGGTTCGCATTATATTGGATTTTCTATACACTAGTTCACTTAGTCTTTCACCACTGTTTGGATAAAGTGAAACAAGCACTGTGGCGCTTTATCAATTATTAACACTAACCAGTTCACATTGTATTGATTTGTTTAGATGCGCAAGATGGGAGTTTTCTATATTCTCTACACCTTTATAATACGCTCCCTTCCTAACCAACCTCCAGCGCACACGCCTTTATACACGCCCCCGTGTAACCAAACCTCCAGCGCACACGCCCCCGCATAGCCAACCTCGGGCGCATATGCCTTTTATACATGCCTCCACCTCTCATGTAACCATGCTCCGGTGTATACACGCCGCCGCGTTTCTCCGAGACACGTACCTTCATACACGCCGCCGCGTTTCTCCGAGACACGTACCTTCATACACGCCGCCGCGTTTCTCCGAGACACGTACCTTCATACACGCCGCCGCGTTTCTCCGAGACACGCACCTTCATACACGCCGCCGCGTTTCTCCGAGACACGCACCTTCATACACGCCGCCGCGTTTCTCCGAGACACGTACCTTCATACACGCCGCCGCGTTTCTCCGGTGCAGTGTGACAGATACGAGTGGTTTGAATCTTTATGAAGCAGACGTTCCCATCGCTGTATCAGTCCGTGTTTGCGTATCTCCCTGTTTGTTTGGATACGTTTTGACAACGAATAGAGAAAATGGAAGTCCAGACAGCCTGACCACCCGAGCTGTGACTGCAATGTGCACAGTTTGGGCTGGGCTCTGTAATAAGGACATGGGGTGGGTGAGTAGTGGGTGTCACCTTCCGTTTTCCTCTGTCCTGAAGCTCCGGGCATAAAGTGGATACTAAGCGAGTATCAATAAAAGACGAGCTAAACTTTCATATAATAAAGAGCTGCACCTAGACGTCCAATCAACAGCTTTAATTTCTGGTACAAAAATAACAGGATCAGAACCGGAGGTGATCGATTTCCCGGTTAATTCACAGAGATAGAAAAAATAGGCGTCTCGATACACGTTACGAGGTTTACAGAAACTCAATCCTGGATTAACAGTGTCTACAAAAAGTTTATAAATAAATATTAAAGTCTGAGCACGAGCAGCAGCAGCTCATTAACTGCTTCGGCAAAGCTACGGGGGGGGGGGGCGGCTCACCTGGAATCCAGCAAACACCCCGACACATCCCCAGAGTCCAAATATAAAAACAGTCCATCACAAAATCACAATCCCCTCCCCCAGCCAGCATTCATTGTAATGATTAGTCCCACTTCTGCCACCAATCCCGAAGCAAATACAATGTGTACGAAGTTCTCTAATCAGCTCCTTTAGGTCTCATTTCCGCGCCTGCTCATAATTCTCAGTGAACCAGTTACACGTCTCCCGCACGGCTGAAACGACACAAACAAAACCACATTATTTATATCCCAGACCGTTACAACAGGGACCATTAACCGGTGAGGGGAAATGCCGGATCTACGGTCAGACGTAGCAAGGGGAGGGTGGAGCTCAGTAACTCCACCTCCTGTGTTACCTTGATTGAAAGGTGTGAAATGAAAGTCCGGGAGGTATCTCCTCAGTTTGCCGTTACTCGCCGTCTTTTTAAACTGCCCGTCGGATTTCGTGCTGTCAAACTGGAGGCAAAGAGTTAATGAAAAATTCACAAAGTCAGAACAGAGACAAAAAAGAATGGGGGGGGGGGGGCTCTCTGCCCCTCAGAGACGGGGGGGGGGTATCCCCGTTCCCCCTAATAACAGACAGGGAGAAGTCGTCATCCCCCCCACGGCAGGTAATGTGACACATAGAAGATGCTGGAATCATGTTATCAGCACGTTTTATGCGTTAACAGATTTTCAAACTTTTTCTTTCGATCTCTGCTGTCGTCCCCCCCATCTCTCTCCTCCCGTGCTTGGCTGTCACAGCCGGCCTATCAGCTGTCTCCGACAGGATGATGTCCTGTTCCCTAATGCTTAACCTCTCAAACTGAACGTCTCATTTTCCCTCCCTCTAAATCCTCCATTCCTGCACCCATTTCCCTTCAGGTGAATGAGCCACCATTGCTTGTTGCCTCAGGGTCCTCCTAGACTCTGATCTCTTACAGTCATTAACCAAATCTTGCTACTTCCACCTAAAAAAATATTGCGCGCGTCCGTCCCTTTCTGAATCACGACTCAAAATGCTCATCCAAGCTCTTATCTCCCGCCTCGACTACTGTAACCTCCTCTCTGGCCTTAAGAGATCCCAGATTCTCCCTCTGCAGTCTGTAATGAACACCTGTGCCCGACTCATACACCTCACCTCCGCACCTCAATCCTTTGCTAATCTTTATACTGGTACTGTGTTTCCTTCAGGCCGGGGGTCAGACGAACGAACTACATACCCCCAAACTGACATGCCTCCTGACAGTCGCAGCGTTGCGACGCTTCAAATGGGGCCAGCCAGACGCTGCAGAGTACGCACAAATTGCGTGCCCTACAGGTGGACGTGCTGAAAGCCTGTCGAAAAGGGTTTAACGGGGCTGCAAAGCGCGATCCTCCATTAGGAGGCACTAACTGCGCTCAGCAAGACGGCCAGACCGGCATCAGAGTGGAAGGAAGGTCCACTTTCAGGGACGTTCCTTCCACTGTGAAAACGCTCGTCTGACTCCAGCCTTAGAGTCCACTTTAAAATACTGGTGCTCACTGTGCTAAAATACAATCAATAAGTGTACTATGTAGAAATAACTGATCAGATATTACTGTTTGATTCTCATGATCTAGGCTCAATTTTAGTTCAGTATATAGCGTCTGTGAGAAGTCAGTGACCCCAGGATGCCCTGGCCCTATTTATAGATTAACAATTGGTGGATATCGTTCGAGCAGAAGCCAGAAGTAACGGTTATCTGATTGCAAGACAATTTATAGCTTCCCTAGTTGTAATAATTGATCACATTTAAAAAAGGACAGATACAAAAACAAAACATGCAGGAGAATTCGCAGATACACCCTGGGAACAAGTCTGGCCAACTTTTCTCAGTTGGTGGAGCATGAGCTCGCTCGTGTGATTGGAATTGTATAAAAAGGACATAGTGGTCATGGATAGAAGAAAAGGAAGGCTCCTACCTGAGAATAGAGCTTCTCAGGTCAGAATTGAAATGGGACTTCTCTCCTTTTATCCAGAACGATGAAGCTTTATTCGGTAATGTATTAAGAGACTTTCGCTTTATTAGCAATTAATATCAAGAGCTAAATAGTGTAGCAATTGTACTAACACTTGATATATGAATTGCTATAACCTTACACGGATTAGTCATTTACTCCACCAATATCAGTGTCTGGTGTTTATCTAACAAGTTGTCATTTGCCATTGTTTAATGTCATCCATGTGTGTCATTACTCAGCCAGGCACAGCATTTGCATTGCAGCTCAATGGGTTAATTGACTATTGGTACCAAGGTTATTGTAACGCTTTAATGTCAGCCAGATTCTGCATTTGAAGCTCAATGGATTGATGTTAATTAAGTACAGTGATGTTCTTTAATATGTGTAATGTTCCTGATTGCCACATGTGATCTTCCTGCAGTTATTTGTTGATTGATACCGGTTGTTTGACTACCGTGAGGTTTCAGGTTGATGTGCTTTATATGCCGAGAGCCACCAGAAGGATTTAACGCTTTATACACGAGAGCCATGAGAAGGATACAATTAGTTCAGCCTTAAAGTCCATGGCGGACACGATGCTCTCTGCGGCCTCCTTTATGGACACTTCATCCTCTTCACCAACTGCAATGACACAAGGCAAGGTCCGGCATGAAACCAGGACAGACACATGGATGCATGTATACTGGCTGCAGCCATGAAACTCAACAGCCAGCACCGTGTGACCAGGCTGTAACCCTGTGTAACCCCATCCAGGGGAGAGTGCCGAGCCATTTATTCATCACTTTCCAAAGGAGACATGGTTAATGAGATTCTCACCCTCCTAACTCCATGTGATGGGATTTACTTACCAGAGAGGATGATGGGATCCACCTCATCGTATTCCCTCAGGACCCAGAGGAAAAGTCTGGCCAGATCCTGCAAGAAGAGACCAATCACAGCAAGGACAGAGAGCGAGGGAACCCAATCTCACATAACCCTACTACTGCCAGCCAGCCATGGGTCCAAGAATGCATGACCAGGCCCACCTACTGTGAACCACAACTGTGTGACACATGTTAGGGGGGGGGGGGGTCGAGTTATATCTGTGTTTTGTGTCGGGGAGGGGATCGGATTATATCTGTGTCAGGGAGGGGGTTGGGTTATATCTGTGTCAGGGAGGGGCCGGGTTATATCTGTGTGAAAGGGTAAAAAACAATCTGCCCGATTGTCCCCCAAAACTAAATCGCCGGGTGCAAGCAACTTGCGGGGTAAAAAATGACAAGCTCAGAGTCGTGTCTATAAATGCTCGCAGTTTAGTCAATAAAATCAATGAACTGGAGGCAATGATGGCAGCTGAAAAAGTAGATTTAGTGGCGGTTACTGAGACATGGTTCAGTGAGAAAAATAACTGGGACATAACAATACCGGGGTACTCTTTATATAGAAAAGACAGAGAAGGTAGGAAAGGAGGAGGAGTGGCCCTGTATGTGAAAAACAACATAAAAACGAACCAAATGAAAGTGAGCGAGGTGAACATAGAGTCAGTTTGGGTTACGCTAACATTTGGCAATCATACAGTAGCTCGTGTAGGTGTGATCTATAGACCCCCTGAACAAGTAGAAGAGCTAGATAATCTGCTGTTTGAGGAACTAGCCAAAATGGCAATGAAGGGGGAAGTTATTATCATGGGGGACTTTAATCTTCCTGATGTGAACTGGAAAAACCAAAATAGCTGGGTGCACCAGGAGTACAAATATTCTAAACTCCCTACTGGGATTATTTCTAACACAAGTAGTTGAGGAGCCGACCCGTAAAGAGGACATATTGGATTTAATACTCACAAATGGAGGTTTGGTGTCGGACGTTGTTGTAGGTGAAAATTTGGGATCTAGTGATCACCAGTCAGTATGGTTTAATATAAGAACAGGGATGGAGCCGCACCACACAAAAACAAAAGTATTAGACTTTAAAAAAACCGATTTTTCTAAATTGAGATTTTGTGTGAATGAGTCATTATCAGACTGGAGGAGTTTAAAGGGAGTCCAGGAGAAATGGGATTATTTAAAAGGAAGCATTATTGAAGGCCACAGGCAATTGCATTTGCCACTGTGGTACTCTGCAGAAGTGGCCAAAATAGTGAAGAACAAAAAGATTAGGCAGAAAGAGGCAAAGCAATTTATAAGAGCTTCCAAAGCACACGCAGAAGAGAAAATAGCTCAGTCAGTAAAAAAGGGGGACAAAACATTTTTTAGATACATAAACGAGAAGAGAAAATTAAAACAAGGATTAGCTAGATTAAAAACAAAGGAAGGAAGGTATGTAGAAGAGGATAAAAGTCTCGCTGACTGCCTCAATGAATATTTTTGTTCAGTCTTTGCAGAAGAAAAGGAAGGAAAGGGACCTCAGTTAGGAGGAAACACTAAAGAGACATTTACATATGAGTTTACAGAGGAGAAGGTTCTACAGCAGCTGTCTAAAGTAAAGACAAATAAGTCAATGGGGCCTGATGGGATCCACCCTAAATTATTAAAAGAGCTCAGTGGTGTAATAGCAAAACCGTTAACGGGAGTCATCCCAGAAGACTGGAAATTAGCAAATGTTGTGCCCATTTACAAGAAGGGTAGTAGGGAGGAATCGGGGAACTATAGGCCAGTTAGTCTTACGTCAGTAGTGGGGAAATTAATGGAAACCATGTTAAAGGAAAGGATTGTTGAACATCTAAAAACACATAGATTACAGGATCAGAAACAACATGGGTTTACCTCAGGGAGATCATGCCAAACTAATCTTATAGATTTTTTTGATTGGGTAACAAAAATAATAGACACAGGTGGTGCATTGCTTATTTAGATTTCAGTAAGGCTTTTGATACTGTTCCGCATAGAAGGCTTATCAATAAATTGCAATCTTTGAGCTTGGATTCCAATATTGTTGAATGGATAAGGCAGTGGCTGAGTGACAGACAACAGAGGGTTGTGGTAAATGGAGTTTATTTGGCGCAAGGTCTTGTTACCAGTGGGGTACCTCAGGGGTCAGTACTTGGACCCATTCTCTTTAATATTTTTATTAGTGATATTGCAGAAGGTATTAATGGAAAAGTATGTCTTTTTGCTGATGACACAAAGATTTGCAACAGGGTTGACGTTCCTGGAGGGATCAGCCAAATGACAAATGATTTAGGTAAACTAAAAAAATGGTGGGAGCTGTGGCAATTGAGTTTTAATGTGGATAAGTGCAAGATAATGCACCTGGGACGTAAAAACCCAAGGGCTGAATATAGAATATTTGATACATCTGAGGGTTGGGATTTAGGGGTTATTATTGCAGAGGATCTAAGGGTAAGTAGTCAATGTAATAGAGCAGCAGGAAATGCTGGCAGAATGCTTGGAAATGCTGGCAGAATGCTTGGTTGTGTAGGGAGAGCCTGTATTAGCAGTAGGAAAAGGGAAGTGCTCATGCCACTGTACAGAGCACTGGTGAGACCTCACTTGGAGTACTGTGTGCAGTACTGGAGACCGTATCTCCAGAAGGATATAGACATCTTAGAGAGAGTTCAGACAAGGGCTACTAAAATGGTGTACGGCTTGAAGGAGAAAAGTTACCAGGAAAGGCTTAATGATCTTAACATGTACAGCTTGGAAAAAAGACGAGACAGAGGAGATATGATAGAAACATTTAAATACGTAAAGGGAATCCACAAGGTAGAGGAAGGGAGTATATTTAAAAGGAAACAAAGTAGCAAAACAAGAGGACATAGTCTTAGATTAGAGGGGCAAAGGTTTAAAAGTAACATCAGGAAGCATTATTTTACTGAGAGGGTGGTGGATACATGGAACAGTCTTCCAGTAGAAGTGGTAGAGGCCAAAACAGTGATTGAATTTAAGCAGGCATGGATAGGCATAAGGCTATCCTAAACAAAAGATAAATCCAGGTAAAGTATCCATGTAATTGGGCGACTAGATGGGCCGAAAGGTTCTTATCTGCCGACATTTTTCTATGATTTGTGTCGGGGGGGGGGGGGTCGGGTTATATCGGATTTGTGTCGGGGAGGGGTCGGGTTATATCTGGGTGATTTATGTACACAGATCTTGTGGGAGGGGGTGAGCACAGTGTGGGGTCTGCAATGGTTCTGGTGTGGTGATGGGGGTGTTTTGGTGTTGTTATATCCCGTGTGGTTTTGCCGTATCACTTGTAATTCTGGAGGTAACGTGTCTCTAAACTCTTACCAAGGAATATATGAATTGCCGGCGCGGTTTGCCGGTTCCCCAGATAGACAGCGCTGAGCCGGTCACTGCAAACAGATCACAATTAGTTAAATTTACCCGAAATTATAAAACTCTTCCATTTTCTTCCAGCACAAACGTTAACCCTTTCTCTATGAGCTGCGCCCGATTCTATCCGCAAACTGTACCAAACACCGGCTCAGTAACAGCAGGTCGGCCGATGCTGCCCGTTACAATGTGATTATTAAAGTCTATGTCCCCGTCGTGCACACTGCCAGCCACCCTGTCCCCGGGGCACTCACACTCAGGCCTCTCCCTCACGCAGGGCACACACTCACCATCCCCTCCCCACTCACGCAGGGCACTCACCTCCCCCCCCCCCTCACGCAGGGCACTCACCTCCCCCCCCCCCTCAACGCAGGGCACTCACCTCCCCCCCCCCCTCACGCAGGGCACTCACCTCCCCCCCCCCCTCACGCAGGGCACTCACCTCCCCCCCCCCTCACGCAGGGCACTCACTCCCCCCCCCCCCCCCTCACGCAGGGCACTCACCTCCCCCCCCCCTCAACGCAGGGCACTCACACACTCACCTCCCCCCCCCCCTCACGCAGGGCACTCTCACACTCGGTTGGTGACTCACATTAGCCTGGTACACCTTATGAATGAGGCCGGGCAGGACGTGTCCATCCTCGATGTTAAAGTTGTCGTGGGGGCCAAAGACATTGGTGGGGATGACGGCGGTGAAGCTGCGGCCGTGCTGCTCATAGTAAGCCCTGGGGGGGGGGGGGGATCTATTATTAATAACCTGTGCAACAAAGTTACCAAACCAGAAGCTGCCGGAGAGATGGGGCCGGAGGCCAACAGTAGGAACGTGACCCCCCGACAGACAGACAGAGACAGACAGGAGCTTTGTGGAAATGTGCAACAACGGCTCAGATCCCCTGCGGATTAACACCGCGCCGGACCCCATAATGCCCCTCTTCCCACGTCACTCTGCACAGCCCTGGATACAGAAACCCTGCTTCCCCTTAATCTCCTCAACCCCCCCCCCCATATGTTTGGGTTTCCTGATACACCCCCCCCCCCCCCGTGTCACCTTCTGAGCTCTACATCATAAAGGCGGCGCGGCTCACACGCGTTACCTGTTCTGAACGTCAATCATCCGCTTGGCGTAAGAATAACCAAAATTAGAGCTGTGCGGTGCGCCGTTATGAATCTGAAAGACAAAGCCAACACACCAGCATAAATCCCCCGCGTTTCACGCCAGCCGGGCTCGGCAGAGCGAGCGTCCTGCGCGTTTCACGCCAGCCGGGCTCGGCAGAGCGAGCGTCCCCCGCGTTTCACGCCAGCCGGGCTCGGCAGAGCGAGCGTCCCCCGCGTTTCACGCCAGCCGGGCTCGGCAGAGCGAGCGTCCCCCGCGTTTCACGCCAGCCGGGCTCGGCAGAGCGAGCCGCCTGCGCGTTTCACGCCAGCCGGGCTCGGCAGAGCGAGCCTCCTGCGCGTTTCACGCCAGCCGGGCTCGGCAGAGCGAGCCTCCTGCGCGTTTCACGCCAGCCGGGCTCGGCAGAGCGAGCCTCCTGCGCGTTTCACGCCAGCAGGGCTCGGCAGAGCGAGCGTCCTTTCATTGGGTTCCATTGCTCGTCATATCAAGCAGGTGTGAGGGGTTCTTACCATAGTCTCGTCGATGGGGTAGGTGGTCTTGTCGGGGAAGATGCAGGTTGACAGGCAGGACACCACTTTCTGGACGCCGCTCTCATAGGCCGAATGCAGGACGTTATCATTAATGAGCAGATTGTTCCTCTGGATGACGGGTGAGAAACGAGACGCTGGGTCAGACGGGAAGCGCCGGGAGGAGGAGACATGCTCTACCAGCAAGGTTTTACAAGAAATAATCAGAACAAGCGGTGGCCGGACGTCTTTCCCTTCCCGTGTGGGGTCATCTTAGGAAGGCGATGTGATGCTCCCCGCATCAGTACCAGTGACCGGTATAACCCGCAGAGTACCGGGTGGCACAAGGAGGGGTATGGGATCTCATGCCATGCCTGGTGGTTACGAGAGGGAGTTAGTATCTCCTCCGGGTCATGCGTGTCGTCTCGACACAAGAACAGTTATCTCCAGATCCCTCAGCATTTCTCTGGAATCGAGTGCTGCGGCCTCCACTGTGAGGACCTCCTGAAAGACCACACTCTGGGGACCCATCAGCTGCAGACTGGACCGGTACCGGCTTCACAAACTACTGCCAGGATCAGATACCACTTCCATTAGTCTATGCTGGGGGGGGGGGGGGCTGTGGCCACACTCTTGGTACAGACCAGTGGTTCCAACCGTGGTCCTCAGGTTTTAGACTGTCAGACGAGCGCACTCTGCGCGCTGCACAACGGACGGACGTTCTGACAGAAGATAATGTAGACACCACACGGTCCGTTTTTTATGACAGACGTAGGAAAAAAAAAAAAAAAAAGGAACTATGGGAAACAAAATATGAAAAGGCATTGTGTGCGTCAAGGTGCCGGACGTCGCTAATGCGCTGCGTCAGACGTCTCCTCACGCACACACAACGCTACGCGGCGCACTCTGCGTCCGACTAGTGGTTTTAAGTTCTTGCTTAACTTGCGTCCGTTTTCCACGTGCGTTGTGCTGCGCAGTTCAGTGCGGACGCACTTAGTGTGTGGGTCTCTATTAAATCATGATTCTATGCTGCGACGAACGTTAAACTGTGCGGCGACACGGACATGATCACTGCGTTCGTCTGACACAGACCTACAGGATCACCTTGGGGAAATGCAGACTGAATCCTGCAATCACCTGTGCTTCACATCCTGCAAACCTGGCCTGTGAGCAGGTCCTGAGGACCGCAGTTGGGAAGCACCAGCATAGACGGTGGAGATGAAAGATGAGACCTGGGCGAGTTGGAGGGGGCTCCTCCGGTAAACAGTGCGGGAGCTTTTAATCCATTACATCAATCTGTGCTTTAATTCCCTGAGAATGAGACGCGTCGGGAAACTGAATTAACGAGAGCAGCAGAAACCCAGGACCACGGAGCGAGAGCAAAACCCAAAAGCTGCAAATAAGAGTTTATTCACCCGAAAGACTTATTAAAAAGGGGACGCATCGCTCCTCCTGATCACTTTATAGCCATAGTATGTGAGGAGCACCCCCCCCCCCCCGAACACTGAAACGGAGTTACCCTCACCCCATGCAGCATCACCAGTAGCCAGGAGTTTGAATTTCCCGGCTGTCAGTCACTAGTGATGTCACACACAGAGCAGGTGATGTCACCCTGTGTGACAAATCTCTGTAGCGAGCATTCCCAGAGAGGCAGCGATGGACCGGATCTGTGCGTGCAGCTCCAATCCATCGCTCTACGCAGGCGCTACGGAACCTGTGTTCATAAAGTGTGAGAGTGACGTAGCGCTGCGTTGCACAATGTGCGGCTCCTACACTGCGCAAGTTGTATAGCAGCAGAAACCGCACAGAAAAGCTTCAGGGAATTCCGGGTTCCAGAAAAGGAGCATCACGCGACGAGGGGGGTATAATGGAATAATAAAATTAATAATGCAGAGACGGTCAGCAGGATCCGCCCAGTTATAATACAGGGGCTCGGAGGCGAGTATTTGCAGCGCTTTCCATATTTAAACCGCAAAGAAACAGGTTTTAAACAGAAGCGGAAAACACCTCTTCCCTACACCCCTCCAACACCCCATCCCCCTCCCAAACACCCCACCCCCTCCCAAAACAGTGATGAGCCGAACACCCCCCGTGTTCGGTTCGCATTCGAACTCTAACAATTTCAAAAGTTCAAGTTAAAACTGAAACCGAACTCAAAAGTTCGCTTTTTAGAGTGCCCTCCAAGAGGGCATATATGCAAGATATTTGCCATAAAAAGGTGTATGGGGGTCCAGGTAGTGCCCTGGGGGACAGGAAACAAGGACAAAAAGTTTTTAAAAAAACCATTTTAAAAAGGAACAGGGAGTTTTCCATTAAATAAGGGTTAAAAATAAAAACTAAAAATTCCTTCAAATATTGTGCCTAGGAGGTCCCCATAACCTGCCCGTGAAGTGGCAGATTTATAGGATGTATAGAAACACTTAAAATTACGGTAAACGGTTTTCCTTTAATCTATTCATAAACAACTACTTGGGGCGGCAGCCTGTATGAAAAGAGGAAACATTTTTAGGACACGCAGAACAAGTTTAGTGATTTTTTTGGCTAAATTATGGTGAAACTTATGCAGGGTTTGGATGAAAGTAACAATAGGTGCTTTAAAATTGTGCCTTTACTGTCGGCAACAGTGCCGTCACACCGTAACCCCTCTGTGGTATTGTGGAAGAGTGCAGGGTTGAACCCTGCGATCCAATAATAAAATATGAATCTGGTACAGGTGTCAGTGCACCCAAATATTGTGTCTTTCATGGCAGCAAGTGCATTCACACCGTAACCCTTTTGTGGTATTGTGGAAGAGTGCAGTGCTGGAGGTTTTGGGAATGCAGAAGACATACCCGATCTGTTACATTACTTCAGCATCAGGGGATTGATAGCTGCTGATCCAGGACTGGTTCATTTTTATAAATGTCAGCCGATCTACAGAGTTGGTGGACAGACGCACTCTATTGTCTGTGACAAAACCTCCAGCGGCACTGAACGTCCTTTCAGAAAGCACGCTGGATGAAGGGCAACCTAGTAGCCGCATAGCATATTGGCTAAATTCTGGCCAGTGATCCAATCTCATCACCCAGTAAGCCAGTGGATCATCTGCTGGAAAGGTATCCAGGTCTGGCCTTGCCCCTAGGTAGTCCTGCACCATACGGTGAAGACGCTGGCAATGGGTGCCTACATTTGATGTCCCTGGGCGTCGGGACTAAAAAAAATTGGAAAAGGCATCAGTCAAGCGGCCCCTTGCACCACTCTTCTTCTGATCATCCGCAGCCTCAGAAGCACCTGTGTCATCACTTGGTAACCTACCAGTGCCTGTGAAGGTGTTACACAAGTGTCGCTTTAGAGCGTCCAAGTTTTTTCATCCTGTGCTCCCTCTGTGCGGGCAGGATGAGCTCTGCAACTTTACCCTTGTATCGTGGATCAAGAAGGCTTGCCAACCAGTAATGATCCCTCTACTTGATAGCACGAATCCTGGGGTCCTTTACCAGGCTTTGCAGGATAAGGGAGCCCATGCAGCGTAGGTTGGAGGTGGCATTAGCGTCCGAGTCTTCCTGGTCATTGAGGAGGATGACCCCATCGTGCACTTCCTCCTCCCAGCCACGTACTAGTCCTTGAGTTTCTGGCCACACAAAACCCTCCCTTGAGGAATCCCCACCTTCAATGTCCCCACTACTAAAATATTCCTCCTCATCCTCCTCCTGTCTGATCTGAGGACCCAGAGGAATGCTGTCTGTGTAAAGACTGGGGCCTTGAGAGCTAGGGAAGGCCTCCTCTTCCTCCTGCTGCTCTGCCTCTAGTGCCACAACTATAATTCCCCGCAGAGTGCTCTACAGCAGGAACAATAAAGGAATGGTGTCACTGATGCATGCACTGTCCCTGCTCACCATCCTCGTTGCCTCCTCAAAATGGCGACAGTACAGTGCATGCATCCTTGATCATCAGCCACTGCGGGGGGGGGGGTTGACCTGAACCTGTCCTTGTGCCATACTCACACAGGTACTCATTGATGGCCCTCTGCTTCTTGTGCAGACGCTGCAGCATTGCTAATGTCGAGTTCCACCTGGTGGGCATGTCACAGATCAGACGGTTTGTGGGAAGGTGGAATTCTCTTTGAATTTCTGCCAGGCGAACACTTGCTGGCTTGCTTGCTGGCTGCAGACTTTTCTGGCCTGGCTGAGAAGCTCTGGCAGCCCTGGGTACCTGGTTAGGAAACACTGTACCACCAGATTTAGGACGTGTGCTAGGCATGGTACATGCGTCAACTTACCCAGGCGTAGGGCGGAGAGAAGGTTGCTGCCATTATCACAGACGACCATTCCCAGCTGAAGTTGGCGTGGTGTTAACCATCTCTGCACCTGCCCCTGTAGAGCAGACAGAATTTCTGGCCCGGTGTGGCTCCTGTCTCCTAAACAAACCAGCTCAAGCATAGTATGGCATCTTTTTGCTTGAGCTATTGCGTAGCCCCTGTCACTCGTCAATTTAACTGCCACTTCGCCAGAGACAGAGAAGGAGGAGGAGGAAGAGGGAGAGGTGGTGGAGCAGACAGACCTCATACTAGCAGCTTTCTGGAGGCGTGGTGGATGAACAAGCTCCAGCAAAGAGCCCAGTCTTGGATCCCTCCCAGCTGCAATCAGAGTTACCCAGTGTGCCGTGAAGGAAATGTAACGGCCCTGTCCATGTTTGCTGGACCACGTGTCTAAAGTCACGTGCACCTTGTTGCTGCCTGCCTTTCCCAATGACTCCATTACATTTTCTTCCACGTGCTGGAATGGCCTTCCGTGAAAAGAAATGGCGTTTTGGAACCTGCCACTGTGGTACAGCACATTCAGCAAATTCACGGAAGGAAGCAGAGTCCACCAGCTGGAAAGGCAGCAGCTGTAATGCGAGTAATTTTGCTAAGCTGGCATTTAGACGCTGTGCTTGGGGATGGTTGGGACTATATTTTTTCTGATGCTGCAGCAGATGGGGCAACGTAACCTGACTGCGAAGATCTTCAGCTGATGGGATGCGGTCACATTGTGAGGAAGGACCCGGTACATCCATTACTGTAGCATCATCCCGGTCAGTGGCAGTTGGAGTCAATGACATGGCAGGACATATAGTGGGGATAGAGACAGGTGAGGAGGACCTACGCAAAGGGTTGCGCCAACGCGATGAGTGGCAGGTGGTCATATGTCGCCTCAAGCACGTGGTACCCAAGCGTCCGGTGTCTTTCCCACGCTTGAGCCTCATCTGACAGATTACAAATAGCAACGGTGGTGTCTGCTGCACATTTCTTATAGAACTCCCAGACAGCAGAGTTCCTGCATGTGTGCTTTGAGACAACAGCGCTCTGCACCTGAGCAGCTCTGACATCTGATGCCTTGGAATGGCTAGTGCTACGGTTGGTCATAGAGGACGTTGTGCCTCATCCTCCTCACTTGACTCCTCTGTTCGATCAGGCACCCAGGTGGAGTCAGTGACATCATCATTATCACCCCCCATCTCCTCGTCACTGGAGCAAACTTGGCAGTATGCTGCAGCTGCTGGGGCAACACGAGTGCCAGTTATTTGTGTGTCACTGGTTGAGGAAGGGAGTATAATCAACCTAGAGATTGAATCAGAGCACTGTAGCTGCTGCGCATCCTCAAGCAGCATGTCACTGTCATTGTAGTCAAACAGGCCTGGTTAGCCAATCCACCAAATCCTTTGTAGGTCGCTGCTGCTTAAGACGGCCAGCACCAGTTAGAAAGGACAAGCGTGCCCCTGCAGAGGATGCACCACGTCCACGACAACCAGAGGCACAGCCTCCTAACACAGAGGCTGCTTGCCCTCTTAGCTGTGTCTGGGAGAGTCTGCCTGTCCTTTTTGGTCATTCTAACATTGTGAGTGATATATAGATTAAAGATATACAGAACTCTGATTCAACTCTGGTATAAAGATTTCCAGAACTCTGGTATAACTCAGTGAGACATCCTGATAGCTGGCAGCCAGTGACAAGACACAGATTACAATTCCCAGAAACCTCCTATAAATCAGTGAGACCCCCCTGATGGGTGGCAGTGAGAAGACACAGATTAGAACAATTCCCGGATATCTTGTAGAAATTACTGACCACCAAAATAGTTGCTGGCAGTGAGAACACACATTAACAGAACAATCTCCTTTCAAGAAACACGTGCTGGGGCTGCAAGGGACGCCTTATATAGTGTGCTGCGGGAATTAGCTCTGTGGGTCCATGATTGAGCCGTGATTGGGATAGTCTTGAACCTGTTTTGCACCTAAACTGTGGTCAGGTGCAAGGCTGTAGCCAACTACAAGCTTTAGGCCAATGGAAAAAGTGCATTGTGGGTGAACACGCGAAAATGTTCGTAGTTCGTAAACATGCGATGTTCGAATCGAACTCCGAACCGAACAGCTCATCCCTACTCCCACACACCCCCTCTTCAGCATAAACCCCCAGTTCCCGGAAACAAGTCCTAAGTATCGCTCTTTACCGACACTGATGTCGCTGTCCTGACTCCAACCTTGGGGCTGTGATCGGCTGCCGGATTCATCCATTGGTTTAATTTCCTCCGCTTGGTGTGCGTTGTGGGGCCCATTTCCTGCCTGCCTGTGCCCCGGTGCTTCCCACGCAGCCGCATCGCATTCGACCACATGATCGATGTTGCTCATTGTGCGGCTTCCCGCATCAGTCACACTCTGTTGCGTCTGCAATGCCTGACAAATCGAAGCCCAGATCCCCTTCTCCGGCCAAACCCAAACACCGGTCACCCACTCCGTCAGAGACCTCCGGTTTGGACAGCAGTTCCATGCACCTGGTGGAGGCCTCTGACTGGCCCGGGTCCTCCCGCAGCCACGATCAACCTCCCGGTGAGTCTGCCCCCCCCCGCTGGACCCGCAAATGCAGGCCTCCACCTCCCCCCCCCCACTGGACCCGCAAATGCAGGCCTCCACCTCCCCCCACTGTACCCGCAAATGCAGGCCTCCACCCTCCCCCCCACTGGACCCGCAAATGCAGGCCTCCACCCTCCCCCCCCCCCCACTGGACCCGCAAATGCAGGCCTCCAGCTCCCCCCCCACTGGACCCGCAAATGCAGGCCTCCACCTCCCCCCCCACTGGACGAGCAAATGCAGGCCTCCACCTCCCCCCCCACTGGACGAGCAAATGCAGGCCTCCACCTCCCCCCCCACTGGACGAGCAAATGCAGGCCTCCACCTCCCCCCCCACTGGACGAGCAAATGCAGGCCTCCACCTCCCCCCCCCACTGGACGAGCAAATGCAGGCCTCCACCTCCCCCCTGCCCCCGCAAATGCAGGCCTCCACCTCCCCCCACTGGACGAGCAAATGCAGGCCTCCACCTCCCCCCTGCCCCCGCAAATGCAGGCCTCCACCTCCCCCCGCCCCCACTGGACCCGCAAATGCAGGCCTCCACCTCCCCCCCCCACTGGACGAGCAAATGCAGGCCTCCACCTCCCCCCCCCCACTGGACGAGCAAATGCAGGCCTCCACCTCCCCCCGCGATGGAATCTGAGGTAGCGGATACATTCCATAGATCTTTAGGGGTTTGCGGCTGATCAGGCCTCAATACCAGCTCCGCTACCCGCATGCCCAAACCCTGAGTGTGAGGCCGGGGCCCAGGCACCCCCTGTGGACGTTTTGACCCCCCCCCCCATGGTGAGCAAGTAGTCAGTGCAGAAACTAAAGCACCAGAATCGAGAGGCTGGAATCCCTGGACCACTGCCCAAGCGATGGCCACCGCCTAAGATTATTGCCCCGAAGAGGGTAAAAAAAAACACGGGCTGAGAAATCCCCTCCTCCACATCCAGGAGACAATGCCTCTGCTGACCAGGACAGTGAGAGGGTCCAAGGAGACATGGTGGTTTTGCACGCACCCAATGAGGAATCTAATTTTGTCTCCGACCCCGGGGCTGATTGTGTCATCTGCGGCCCTCAAGGGAACCCGCTCTATTACCCCGAGGACCTTACCCATCCACCATCTTCTACGTGGTCTCCAAAACCCCACGTGGATAAACGGTTTGACGCCCACTCGATAAAACGCTGAATGTCTGCGCCCGATTACACAGGGCGAGTATTTCCCTCCTCGTCCCGCCCTGTCTCGGGTTGAGGTTCCTCCTTGGCTTCCATGCACTATTCTGTTTCAGCTGCGCGCCGCCGCTCCGTGCGCTCTTTTCTGATCAGACTGTGTGTGTCTGGTTTCCCACAGCCTCCTAAGAGACCTTTTCCTCTGGTTCCATTGTTACCGATTCCCTCGTTTTGGTGGTTCTACTTCCTCGTAGATTTTTCTTTTCAAAGAAAGAGGAGTTTCTGGGGGTTTTATGGCGACGAGAGGGGGGGGGCTGCGACGAGAGGGAGGGGGGGCTGCGACGAGAGGGAGGGGGGCTGCGACGAGGGGAGGGGGGGCTGCGACGAGAGGGAGGGGGGGGCTGCGACGAGAGGGAGGGGGGGGCTGCGACGAGAGGGAGGGGGGCTGCGACGAGAGGGAGGGGGGCTGCGACGAGAGGGAGGGGGGCTGCGACGAAAGGGAGGGGGGGCTGCGACGAGAGGGAGGGGGGGCTGCTTTTTCACTGTGTTTAAATATGAATAAACATGTTTAAGTATAAAGAGAGAGATGGCAAATTCTCGCCTCCGAGTCTTCGAAGAATTCAAACTTTCTTTGAAATTTTAGTAAAATGCAACAATTATTTATTTAAGGGCAAACACAGGGAATTCTTGTTACTGCGTCATTTAAGGCACGGTGTATGAGTGAGGGACACAAACTGACCAGAAAGGGGTCGATTCACTAAATATTGTGTTAGGGATGCACCGATACCAGAATCTACGTGAGTACTTGTGCAGATGCCCCCCAATACCAGAAGCCAGTGCTGGGCTGGTTTGCCGGTGTCAAAGTGCTCTCACAGCCCTCTGCCAGGTCCCTCTGAGTGGCCGCGCAGCAAATGTTGTAGCCCGGCTGCTCAACGAGCACGGAACGTCCGGCTGAGTGCGAGTGTGTTTTCTTATTGGAAAGCGGTCACGACATTAAAGTATCGGTACTCTTAGGCTAGGGTCAGACGAGCGCAGTGCGAACGCGCGTGCAGGCGCACATAATTACGGCCGCACTAGCAGCAAATGCCGGGCAATGACGGCCAATATACGAAGTACGGTCGCACGAAAGTTCGTCCGCGCAACGCAAGTGGAAAACGAACGCATTTTTTCTAGAACGTAAAACCGCTACTACTGACGTACAGAGTGCGCTGCGTCCGCTAGCGGCGTGTGTGTGTGATTGGGAGACGTCAGACGCTGCTAATGTCCGGCCAACATAACGTCCAGACACAAAAAGTGTTATATTGATGATCCGTACAAAATCACGGACGACAATGCGCATAGTATGACCGCTATCGCGTATTCCGTGAAAAAATGCGTCCATTCATTCGAACGCACTTTATCACGGACGACGCGAAAAATGCGTTCGTCTGACCCTAGCCTTACTCTGAGATCTCTGGCTTCAAGAAGGCACCATCTGGCGCCCCGATAGAGATCTGCTGCCCAACACCAAAAGGCATTTGGTTTGACCCGCAGAAGATGCCCCCAAAGCTTTAGCCGTGTGGGTATAAATACCCAAAGAGCTGAAACTGTAAAAGCTGCTGCTCAAAGCTCTGAGATATCCGGCTTCCAGCAGCCGCTGCAGGAGAACCCCCCCCCCCCAAAAAACAGATCTGCTGCTTAACCCTCTGTAACTCGGCAGCGCCATCTAATGGTCCAATCGGTTATTTACCGTAATGACTTTATTACTGAATAATTAAAAGGGATTTTACTATAAGCTGCGTTTCTGACAATGGATTTGGGAAAACCACTTGGTAGTGAAGGGGTTAAAGTGCTGTGGGTGGATCCCTGCACCGTGTGACGCTTTGAGACGCTCCCTGACATGCAGTGACTTTAGTGTCATGATCCGAGCGAGGCGGGGGGGGGGGCTCTGTCACCCCGCGGCGTGTTTATACAGGAGAATACGGTAAGGCTGCGTCTGGTGGAGCCGGGACTTGATGTTTCTTACCAGGAAATCCAGGTTGTATTTCATGTTACGGAACAGCCCCCCCACCATGGCCGCCAGGTGAATAACGTGGGTGGGTTTGTGTTTCTCAAACATCGCTCTGGTCTGCATCGCATTCCTGATGGTATAAAACAACACGTTAAACCGTACGGCCGCCCGCATAGCCGCGCCCCGCCAACTGCATAACCGCACCCCCCCACTGCGTAACCGCACCCCCCACTGCGTAACCGCACCCCCCCCAACTGCGTAACCCACCCCCCCCCAACTGCGTAACCGCACCCCCCCCAACTGCGTAACCGCACCCCCCCACTGCGTAACCGCACCCCCCCCCCAACTGCGTAACCGCACCCCCCCCCACTGCGTAACCGCACCCCCCCCAACTGCATAACCGCACCCCCCCCAACTGCATAACCGCACCCCCCCCAACTGCATAACCGCACCCCCCCAACTGCATAACCGCACCCCCCCCCAACTGCATAACCGCACCCCCCCCCAACTGCATAACCGCACCCCCCCCCCAACTGCATAACCGCACCCCCCCCCAACTGCATAACCGCACCCCCCCCCAACTGCATAACCGCACCCCCCCCCAACTGCATAACCGCACCCCCCCCCAACTGCATAACCGCACCCCCCCCCCAACTGCATAACCGCACCCCCCCCCCAACTGCATAACCGCACCCCCCCCCAACTGCATAACCGCACCCCCCCCCCCCCCACCATAACCGCACCCCCCCCCAACTGCATAACCGCACCCCCCCCTGCATAACGCACCCCCCCCAACTGCATAACCGCACCCCCCCCCAACTGCATAACCGCACCCCCCCCCCAACTGCATAACCGCACCCCCCCCCCCCAACTGCATAACCGCACCCCCCCCCCCAACTGCATAACCGCACCCCCCCAACTGCATAACCGCACCCCCCCAACTGCATAACCGCACCACCCCCCCCCAACGAATAACCGCGTCGCTTATTATCATCTGGTACATCCCGTCCACGTCGCTCGGCCAATGAGCTGACGCTATCAGTTCCTCGTATCTGCACCCCCCGACTCCTTTCTTTCTTCTCCGGAGCTGCCCCCTTTCTATGGAAACCCCCTCCCCCGCAACATCAGACTCTGTCTCTCTAGTCCTTCAAGAAGTCTCTGAAAACACATTACTTTAGGAGAAGCCTATCAGCTCACTCCATGATCCCCCCCCGCCCCAATACTACACATACTGAAAGCTCTTGGGATCAGGAAACGCTTCTCCCGCCGCTCTCAATGCGCCAAACCTGTTTCTTAATCTTGTGTTTGTTCTATGCATTGTACAGCGCTACGGAATAGCGCGCAAACACAAGTAATTGTAATGGAGCTGATACTCCGCGCGAGCGACACAGACACCCGCCCCCCCCCCGAGCGCGCGACGCCATTGTGCTCTCACTCCCCGAGTGACCGGATGTGTAAACACAGCTGGTACCGGTACCGGGTCAGACGGAGTCAGGACTCACGTTAAGTCAGCATCTTTGGAGGTGACAAAGATCCATTCCTCGTCCGGCCGCCCGGCTCCGTCCGCCACCACCTTCTCTATGGCTTTTCCCACCAGCCCGGAGCCGCCGGTCACCAGAACTCGCATCGGCTTCACTTGCTGCGCGGAGGCCATAGTGAGCGTCCTGCACGGAGACACGCGGCACGTCAACACACACACACACACAGCTCACTCGCTGGGCGCAGACACACACACAGCTCGCTGGGCGCAGACACACACACACCACAGCTCGCTGGGCGCAGACACACACACACACACAGCTCGCTGGGCGCAGACACACACACAGCTCGCTGGCGCAGACACACACAGCTCGCTGGGCGCAGACACACACACAGCTCGCTGGGCGCAGACACACACACAGCTCGCTGGGCGCAGACACACACACAGCTCGCTGGGCGCAGACACACACACAGCTCGCTGGGCGCAGACACACACACACAGCTCGCTGGGCGCAGACACACACACAGCTCGCTGGGCGCAGACACCACACAGCTCGCTGGGCGCAGACACACACACAACACAACACACAGCTCGCTGGGCGCAGACACACACACACACACACACACAGCTCGCTGGGCGCAGACACACACACACACACACACACAGCTCGCTGGCGCAGACACACACACACAGCTCGCTGGGCGCAGACACACAACACACACAGCTCGCTGGGCGCAGACACACACAGCTCGCTGGCGCAGACACACACACAGCTCGCTGGGCGCAGACACACACAGCTCGCTGGGCGCAGACACACACAGCTCGCTGGGCGCAGACACACACAGCTCGCTGGGCGCAGACACACACAGCTCGCTGGGCGCAGACACACACAGCTCGCTGGGCGCAGACACACCACAGCTCGCTGGGCGCAGACCACACACAGCTCGCTGGCGCAGACACACACACAACACAACACACAGCTCGCTGGCGCAGACAACACACACACACAGCTCGCTGGGCGCAGACACACACACACAGCTCACTCGGCGCAGACACACACACACAGCTCACTCGGCGCAGACACACACACACAGCTCACTCGGTGCAGACACACACACACAGCTCACTCGGCGCAGACACACACACACAGCTCACTCGGCGCAGACACACCACACAGCTCACTCGGCGCAGACACACACACAGCTCACTCGGTGCAGACACACACACAGCTCACTCGGCGCAGACACACAGCTCACTCGGCGCAGACACACACACAGCTCACTCGGCGCAGACACACACACAGCTCACTCGGTGCAGACACACACACACAGCTCACTCGGTGCAGACACACACACAGCTCACTCGGTGCAGACACACACACACACAGCTCACTCGGTGCAGACACACACAGCTCACTCGGTGCAGACACACACACAGCTCACTCGGTGCAGACACACACACAGCTCACTCGGTGCAGACACACACACAGCTCACTCGGTGCAGACACACACACAGCTCACTCGGTGCAGGACACACACCACAGCTCACTCGGTGCAGACACACACACACAGCTCACTCGGTGCAGACACACACACACAGCTCACTCGGTGCAGACACACACACACAGCTCACTCGGTGCAGACACACACACACAGCTCACTCGGTGCAGACACACACACACAGCTCACTCGGTGCA
>RXON01003244.1:0-11386 GCA_009667805.1 Leptobrachium leishanense
GTGATGGAAGTGGGTGATTTTAGTTTGAGGTGATGGAAGGGGGTGTTTTTAGTTTGAGGTGATGGAAGTGGGTGATTTTAGTTTGAGGTGATGGAAGGGGGTGATTTTAGTTTGAGGTGATGGAAGGGGGTGATTTTAGTTTGAGGTGATGGAAGGGTGATTTTAGTTTGAGGTGATGGAAGGGGGTGTTTTTAGTTTGAGGTGATGGAAGGGGGTGATTTTAGTTTGAGGTGATGGAAGGGGGTGATTTTAGTTTGAGGTGATGGAAGGGGGTGATTTTAGTGTGAGGTGATGGAAGGGGGTGATTTTAGTGTGAGGTGATGGAAGGGGGTGATTTTAGTTTGAGGTGATGGAAGGGGGTGATTTTAGTTTGAGGTGATGGGGGTGATTTTAGTTTGAGGTGATGGAAGGGGGTGTTTTTAGTTTGAGGTGATGGAAGGGGGTGATTTTAGTTTGAGGTGATGGAAGGGGGTGATTTTAGTGTGAGGTGATGGAAGGGGGTGATTTTAGTTTGAGGTGATGGAAGGATTTATTAATGTCACAATTATTACAGTCACAATTATTACAGTGACCCCTGATATTTATTAATGTTACAATTATTACAGTGACCCCTGATATTTATTAATGTCACAATTATTACAGTGACCCCTGATATTTATTAATGTTACAATTATTACAGTGACCCCTGATATTTATTAATGTTACAATTATTACAGTGACCCCTGATATTTATTAATGTCACAATTATTACAGTGACCCCCTGATATTTATTAATGTTACAATTATTACAGTGACTCCCTGATATTTATTAATGTTACAATTATTACAGTGACCCCCTGATATTTATTAATGTCACAATTATTAAAGTGACCCCCTGATATTTATTAATGTTACAATTATTACAGTCACAATTATTACAGTGTCCCCTGATATTTATTAATGTCACAATTATTTCAGTGACCCCCTGATATTTATTAATGTTACAATTATTTCAGTGACCCCCTGATATTTATTAATGTTACAATTATTACAGTGTCCCCCTGATATTTATTAATGTCACAATTATTACAGTGTCCCCTGATATTTATTAATGTCACAATTATTACAGTGACTCCCTGATATTTATTAATGTCACAATTATTACAGTGACCCCCTGATATTTATTAATGTTACAATTATTACAGTGTCCCCTGATATTTATTAATGTTACAATTATTACAGTGACCCCTGATATTTATTAATGTCACAATTATTACAGTGACCTCCTGATATTTATTAATGTCACAATTATTACAGTGACTCCCTGATATTTATTAATGTCACAATTATTACAGTGACCCCCTGATATTTATTAATGTCACAATTATTACAGTGACTCCCTGATATTTATTAATGTCACAATTATTACAGTGACCTCCTGATATTTATTAATGTCACAATAATTACAGTGACCTCCTGATATTTATTAATGTTACAATTATTACAGTGACCCCCTGATATTTATTAATGTCACAATTATTACAGTGACCCCCTGATATTTATTAATGTCACAATTATTACAGTGACCCCTGATATTTATTAATGTTACAATTATTACAGTGACCCCCTGATATTTATTAATGTCACAATTATTACAGTGACCCCCTGATATTTATTAATGTCACAATTATTACAGTGACCCCCTTATATTTATTAATGTCACAATTATTACAGTGACCCCCTGATATTTATTAATGTCACAATTATTACAGTGACCCCCTGATATTTATTAATGTCACAATTATTACAGTGACCCCCTGATATTTATTAATGTCACAATTATTACAGTGACCCCTGATATTTATTAATGTCACAATTATTACAGTGACCCCTGATATTTATTAATGTCACAATTATTACAGTGACCCCCTGATATTTATTAATGTCACAATTATTACAGTGACCCCCTGATATTTATTAATGTCACAATTATTACAGTGATCCCCTGATATTTATTAATGTCACAATTATTACAGTGATCCCCTGATATTTATTAATGTCACAATTATTACAGTGACCCCCTGATATTTATTAATGTCACAATTATTACAGTGACCCCTGATATTTATTAATGTCACAATTATTACAGTGATCCCCTGATATTTATTAATGTCACAATTATTACAGTGACCCCCTGATATTTATTAATGTCACAATTATTACAGTGACCCCTGATATTTATTAATGTCACAATTATTACAGTGACCCCCTGATATTTATTAATGTCACAATTATTACAGTGACCCCTGATATTTTTTAATGTCACAATTATTACAGTGACCCCTGATATTTATTAATGTCACAATTATTACAGTGACCCCCTGATATTTATTAATGTCACAATTATTACAGTGACCCCCTGATATTTATTAATGTCACAATTATTACAGTTACCCCCTGATATTTATTAATGTCACAATTATTACAGTGACCCCTGATATTTATTAATGTCACAATTATTACAGTGACCCCTGATATTTATTACTGTCACAATTATTACAGTGACCCCTGATATTTATTAATGTCACAATTATTACAGTGACCCCCTGATATTTATTAATGTTACAATTATTACAGTGACCCCCTGATATTTATTAATGTCACAATTATTATAGTGACCCCTGATATTTATTAATGTTACAATTATTACAGTGACCCCTGATATTTATTAATGTCACAATTATTATAGTGACCCCTGATATTTATTAATGTTACAATTATTACAGTGACCCCCTGATATTTATTAATGTCACAATTATTACAGTGACCCCCTGATATTTATTAATGTCACAATTATTACAGTGACCCCCTGATATTTATTACTGTCACAATTATTACAGTGACCCCTGATATTTATTAATGTCACAATTATTACAGTGACCCCCTGATATTTATTAATGTCACAATTATTACAGTGACCCCCTGATATTTATTAATGTTACAATTATTACAGTGACCCCCTGATATTTATTAATGTCACAATTATTACAGTGACCCCTGATATTTATTAATGTCACAATTATTACAGTGACCCCCTGATATTTATTAATGTTACAATTATTACAGTGACCCCCTGACATTTATTAATGTCACAATTATTACAGTGACCCCCTGATATTTATTAATGTCACAATTATTACAGTGACCCCCTGATATTTATTAATGTCACAATTATTACAGTGACCCCTTGATATTTATTAATGTCACAATTATTACAGTGACCCCTGATATTTATTAATGTCACAATTATTACAGTGACCCCCTGATATTTATTAATGTCACAATTATTACAGTGACCCCTGATATTTATTAATGTCACAATTATTACAGTGACCCCCTGATATTATTAATGTCACAATTATTACAGTGACCCCTTATATTTATTAATGTCACAATTATTACAGTGACCCCTGATATTTATTAATGTCACAATTATTACAGTGACCCCCTGATATTTATTAATGTCACAATTATTACAGTGACCCCCTGATATTTATTAATGTTACAATTATTACAGTGACCCCACGGTGTGTGTTTTTTGTACTGCGCTGTGGAATATGTTAGCACTATATAAATAAATGTAATTTTATTTGGTCTTCAGCCTCTGCTTGTGTTTTTTTTTGTACTGCGCTGTGGAATATGTTAGCACTTTATAAATAATTGTCATTTTTCAGGTCTTTAGCCTTTGCTTGTGGTTTTTTTGTACTGCGCTGTGGAATATGTTAGCACTATATAAATAAATGTCATTTTATTAGGTCTTCAGCCTCTGCTTGTGTTTTTTTTGTACTGCGCTGTGGAATATGTTAGCACTATATAAATAATTGTCATTTTATTAGGTCTTTAGCCTCTGCTTGTGTTTTTCTTGTACTGCGCTGTGGAATTTGTTAGCACTATATAAATAATTGTCATTTTATCAGGTCTTTAGCCTCTGCTTGTGTTTTTTTGTACTGCACTGCACAATATGTTGGCGCTTTATAAATAATTGTCATTTTATTAGGTCTTTAGCCTCTGCTTGTGTTTCTTTTTTGTACTGCGCTGTGGAATATGTTGGCTCTTTATAAATAAATGTCATTTTATTAGGTCTTTAGCCTCTGTGTTTTTATTGTACTGCGCTGCAGAATATGTTGGTGCTTTATAAATGTCACTTTATTAGGTTTTTAGTCTCTGCTTGTGGTTTTTGTACTGCGCTGTGGAATATGTTTGCGCTTTATCAATAATTGTAATTTTATTAGGTCTTTAGCCTCTGCTTGTGTTTTTTTTGTACTGCGCTGTGGAATATGTTAGCACTATATAAATGTAATTTTATTTGGTCTTTAGCTTCTGCTTGTTTTTTTTTGTACTGCGCTGTGCAATATGTTGGCTCTTTATAAATAATTGTCATTTTTTTAGGTCTTTAGCCTCTGCTTGTGTTTTTTTTGTACTGCGCTGTGGAATATGTTGGCACTTTATAAATCAATGTCCTCTTATTTGGTCTTTAGCCTCTGCTTGTGTTTTTTTGTACTGCACTTTGGAATATGTTAGCACTATATAAATAAATGTCATTTTATTAGGTCTTTAGCCTCTGCTTGTGTTTTTTTTTTGTACTACGCTGCACAATATGTTGGTACTTTATAAATAATTGTCATTTTATTTGGTCTTTAGCTTCTGCTTGTGTTTTTTTGTACTGCGCTGCGGAATATGTTAGCACTATATAAATAAATGTCATTTTATTAGGTCTTTAGCCTCTGCTTGTGTTTTTTTTGTACTGCGCTGTGGAATATGTTAGCACTATATAAATGTCATTTTAATAGGTCTTTAGCCTCTGCTTGTGCTTTTTTGTACTGCGCTGTGGAATATGTTAGCACTATATAAATAAATGTCATTTTATTAGGTCTTTAGCCTCTGCTTGTTTTTTTTTGTACTGCGCGGTGGAATATGTTGGCTCTTTATAAATAATTGTCTTTTTATTAGGTCTTTAGCTTCTGCTTGTGTTTCTTTTTGTACTGCGCTGTGGAATATGTTGGCACTTTATAAATAAATGTCATTTTATTAGGTCTTTAGCCTCTGCTTGTGTTTTTTTGTACTGCACTGCACATTATGTTGGCGCTTTATAAATAAATGTCATTTTATTAGGTCTTTAGCTTCTGCTTGTGTTTTTTTCTGTACTGCGCGGTGGAATATGTTGGCTCTTTATAAATAATTGTCTTTTTATTAGGTCTTTAGCTTCTGCTTGTGTTTCTTTTTGTACTGCGCTGCGCAATATGTTGGCACTTTATAAATAAATGTCATTTTATTAGGTCTTTAGCCTCTGCTTGTGTTTTTTTGTACTGCGCTGCGGATTATGTTAGCACTATATAAATAAATGTCATTTTATTAGGTCTTTAGCCTCTGCTTGTGTTTTTTTGTACTGCACTGCACATTATGTTGGCGCTTTATAAATAATTGTCATTTTATTAGGTTTTTAGCCTCTGCTTGTGTTTTTTTTTGTACTGCGCTGTGGAATATGTTTGCGCTTTATCAATAATTGTAATTTTATTAGGTCGTTAGCCTCTGCTTGTGTTTTTTTTGTACTGCGCTGTGGAATATGTTAGCACTATATAAATAAATGTAATTTTATTTGGGCTTTAGCCTCTGCTTGTGTTTTTGTTTTTTTTTGTACTGCGCTGCGCAATATGTTGGCGTTTTATAAATAATTGTCATTTTATCAGGTTTTTAGCCTCTGCTTGTGTTTTTTTGTACTGCGCTGCGGAATATGTTAGATCTTTAGCTTCTGCTTGTGTTCACAGAATCACAGAATGCCAAAAAACCAAGAAGGGTTTGGCGGTCCGCACACAGCAGTGAGAAAACCGCCAAGCCCCTCAACGCTGCTCTGGATGCCTTGGTTAAAGCCAGACAAACGGAAACAAGTACCAAGTAAATAAGTTCAAATAGAAAAATATTAGAAAGAAAGACAACAAAGGCGATACTTATCTTGCCAAAGCAGCAAGAAAAGAGGGAGAAAAGGCGGGAACGTGGTCCTATATATAGAGTGACTGGAACTATGGACTGTATCACTGGGGCAGGGGTGTTAGATGATACCATTGTTAGTAGACATGTTTTCTTTAATGTCTGATATGTTTTTTTACATTTTTACTTGCTGCTATTAATAAAAACAAGAAAAGAGACTGCAATACTCGCCTCTGAGCTCTTGTATTAAAATTATGCATTTTTTTCATATTAACAATAATAATTTCTCTCTTCCAATAGATCTGTCAAGCGAGCAACGTCAAGCGATCCACTGTCATCAAACCAACCGCTGCAAGAAGCTGCTCCTCCTGCATCACCGTAAGGTAATCAATCTTATTTCTACATATAATAGTCCGAGTTCGAGTGACACTGGTTACCTGAGAGTGACCCCTCTCAGGCAGCCAATGTCAGGAGTGTGATTGCTTTTAGCAGTCGCACCTCTTTCACTCTTAGGCAGCTATTTACAGCAGTCACACTCTTGACACTCTCAGGCAGCCAGTGAGAGGAGTGTGATTGTTCTCACTGGTTGCCAGAGCGTGACAAGGTGTGACTCCTTTCAGGCAGCCGCTGTCAGTAAAGCAGGCTGGGTCGCGGACCGGTCCCTGGCCTGGTAAGTGCCGGGTCGCAGCGTAATGCGAGTGATGCGGAGCGGCTGTAACTACAAATGAAGCTTCGCCTGCCTGCCGGCCTCTCACCTCCTGCAGCCGGCAAACGAAGCTTCATCTGTAGTTGCAGCTACATCACTCACGTTAACTCCTGAGCTCCGCCTCCTGTCATATCAGTCCTCCAATGGTTCTGATACCTAATTAATTTGATTTAAAAGTTGTAATATTTATTTTGGTTCTAAAAAATAAAAATATTTACACCCTTGAGAAATAAAGTATCTCTTTTTTTAGGGGGGGGGGGACTTCAGATTTCTCTGTCTACAGGCTCCTGAGAGGTAAATCCAGCCCTGGCTGCAGGGCAGATGCTGCACAGAAATTTGCATCTGGGGCGTCGGAAACCGTAAATTCTCATGCCTGTGCAAACAGAGAATGGGCTGAAAAAAGTCCCGCCGCCAGGATGCAATTTCTAGGCGCCATGGCGACCTGGCGCCTGGGATTTGTCGAGCCCATATTTTTCTCTCCCCTGCTTCCTCCAGCTCCCACATTGTGTTTGCACTGTGCGTTACCTTGTGCCTCGGGCTTGCCGGGTTCTGCTGCTGCTCGTGCCCCGTCTCCTTGTTTTGTACCTTTTGTTACCCTCTGTTACCCTAGCATTAGCCTTTGTATTGGCGGCTGAGCCGTCCTGCGTTATCCCCCGGTTTGGCTCGTCTCGGGTTCTAGGTATTTTATGGAAGTTTGGCCTCCAGAGCATTGATTGAGTGGCGGCTGAATGTGATTGTCACGGCGTATGAACCTCCTGCTCTTACATGGGGGTAATATTTTGATTTTTATGAGCCAGAATCACCCCGTGAAATGTTTGTGTCCCCTGATATTACCTCCCCATACATGGCTGTAACCCGACCACACAAACACATTGATGGATGATTTAAAGCTTTAATGATGGCATTTATAATCATCTTATAGATAATGCATAGATCTTTCCATGACATTTATCTCTTTGTTTTCTCTCGGAGGAGCCCGTGACTGCTCACACTCCATAGTTACACAGGCTGGAACAAAGCCGTGCGTCCATCCAGTTCAGCCTTTCACACATCACCTCTTGCTGCTGATCCAAAAGAAGGCAAAAAAACCCAGTCTGAAGCGCTCGCCAATTTGCAACATACTTGGAAAAAAATCCTTCTCGACCCCTGAATGATGGTCCGATTTCTCTTTGGATCAAGCAGCCTCTATCTGCTCCGGGCCGGACACCACGTCACTCCTCACAGCTCAGTTTTTCATAGATTAAGACATAGGACGTGGCGTTCTGGGAGTGACGGCTCATGTTTGATACAGAGTCCCAGGACGTAGTGGTGACGCGGCTGTCATTGAACTCAAACCAATTCATGCGTCCTGGGCGCGTTTCAGGCTGGACGTCCCCTGCTGTGCTGGAATCGTCCCCGGCGTAGGTGTAATAATGTCCACTGTTTGCCGTTGCGCCGGAATGCACCACAACTGAACTGATGATATAGCGGACTTGACGTTGGGTGCTTGCCTGACATTGTAGCTCAGGGGCTGCCGCAAAGCCTGCTCGACCGAGAGAGCTGGATGTTTCCACGGGCAGGAGCAGTGTCGCTGGAATGAACACAGGATCTAATAATTTGCGGATCGCCCCTAGCGTCCGGTCATAGGAAAACCTCATTAATGTCAGAGTGAGGTATTCCGGCTCCTCCACAATACGCATGGTTTTCTCTGCGTCTGGCGGGATCCACAGATGGAACATGCGTATCGGTTATCACCTTCTAGAGTTTCTGGTGCAAGGGATCGGTTTAGGAGGTCGGTGATGGAAATGCCTGCTTGGTTTCTTTCCATGAGAGAGGGCGCCCTCCTCTGTGCAGGACCCCCAGCGGATGATGGAGGAAGGCCAGGCAAAGATCTGCGAAGATGTCATTGTTCTGTGAGATGTTCAGGCAGGTCTTGCAGGTGATAGATGTTTCCATCTGGCCTCTAAACATCTTTTCTATTAATGTTTTCTGCTCTTTGTTGTCCTGGACGTTGGAGGGTCTCTGACAATGCAGGAAGGTCATTCTTTCCTCGTCATGCAAGCTGAAAGAAGAAATAGAAATGCATATTAGCACAAAAATGGGGGAAAAAGCAAAAAATCCATAAACTATAAAAGTTATCAGAATATTGAATGCATCCAAAGTTGAAATGTGCTGAGATCTGATGAGGTGACGCCTCACTGTGATGTCATACTCCACACTCTTTTACACTAATGACCCTATGTCGTGTTAGTGGGTGAGTGCAATGTATCCATCACGTAAGAAGAGGATTATTTCCATGAAATCTACCTGCACAGAAGGAATCTCATATATTCCATGCAGTCTTGCTGTGATCCAGCGTCGAACCGTTTGGGTCTTGAAGCCTCCAGAAAGAGCCGAGGGGAGAACACTTGTCCCTGATTGGAAATAAAGCAAGACACTAATGTAAGATTTTGCAGCGAGAGGGAAGGAGAGAGGAGATTTCACATGGAACATGATATATACCTCATTGTATTTCAATCCGATAAAAACGCTTTGAAGTTCTCCTATCAGAGGACAGGCGCTGGTCACGGATAATACGCAGTCCCTGAACCTGAAAATAAAGCAAATAAGACCGTGCGGTGAGACACAAAGAATAAATCAGAGAACAGAAATTTCATATTTTACAGGAAAAAGCAGAGTGAAGCGCAATGTCACTTCCTTTCCTTCTTCCCGCTGTCACTGTCTCTCCTACTACCCACTGTCACTGTCTCTCCTACTACCCACTGTCACTGTCTCTCCTTCTACCCACTGTCACTGCCTCTCCTTCTTCCCACTGTCACTGCCTCTCCTACTTCCCGCTTTCACTGCCTCTCCTACTTCCCGCTTTCACTGCCTCTCCTACTTCCCGCTGTCACTCTCTCCTTCCCTCTGTCACCCTCTCATTCCCACTGACACTTCCTCTCCTCCTTCCCGCTGTCACTTCCTCTCCTTCTTCCCGCTATCACTTCCTCTCCTTCTTCCCGCTGTCACTGCCTCTCCTCCTTCACACTGTCACTGTCTATCCTTCTTCTTAGTGCCTTTGTGCTCCCCCCCCCCTGCACTGCCATCTGATGCAACTAAACCATGATCTGCAGTGTCTTCCTCAGAGTTCACTAATCTCAGGTCTGTGTGTTTCCGGCCCTCAAGGAATATGCAATGGAACATTAAAGGAGATCTTACCTCGTGGCCATGAAGAGGGCCTGTAACACGCTGTTCATGAAACACGTGTTCCCCAGGTTCCGCAGTCCCATATTGGGAGCATTTGGTGTTGAGGTCTGCTGGGGGACAGAGTTCACTGTAGCACTGGAGCGAGATGTGAGGAGACTTAGGGCCAGAGCGAGAGATAGCTCCTCGTCAGATGTATCGCTCTCATCCTAAAGAAAACGGTAAAAATCAGAAATCCGTCGAAATTACCCAAAATTACAGTGTATTTTATAAACGTGTGCGATTTAGTAGAATAATAACCGTATGACACGACTTACCTCGCTATCGGTGACTGAAGATTCGAAGTGGATGTTCACCAGGTCACGGCTTTCCATGCTGGAGGCGGCGTTGTTGTTTGCGTTGTCCACGTGGACCTCTTCCATCTGTGGTCTAACTTCACCTGCTGGAAGGATGACATTTTCCATGGCAGGCATTATCAGATTTTCAAATGGTAGAAGGATCATGTCCACGTTGGCCACTTCAGACTCTGTTATTTCGTCCACCGGTAGAACGACATCTTCCATGTCGGACGTTTCCTGTTCGTCTATTTCAAACCGTGGAAGAATAACATCGTCAAAGTTGACCTCTTCCAGCTCAGAAACTTCTTCTGCTGAAGTGACAACGTTGTCCGCGTGGACCTCTTCCATCTGTGGTCTAACTACACCTGCTGGAAGGATGACATTTTCCATGGCAGGCATTATCAGATCTTCAAATGGTAGAAGGATCATGTCCACGTTGGCCACTTCAGACTCTGTTATTTCTTCCACCGGTAGAACGACATCTTCCATGTCGGACGTTTCCTGTTCGTCTATTTCAAACCGTGGAAGAATAACATCGTCAAAGTTGACCTCTTCCAGCTCAGAAACCTCTTCCGCTGAAGTGACAACGTTGTCCACGTGAAGTACTTTAAGCTCTTCTGCTACAACTCCAGGATGGTCATCGTTCTCCTCATTCAGGCCTTCACACATCCCTGGAAGATGCAGCTCCTCACGGTCAGCAATGCAGGTGTTGACGTTTTGGAGCCAGTTGTTGAGCTCCTCCAGTCTTGCGGTTGACTTGCGCAAGAAGTCGTCCACATCCTGCAAATGCTTTGCGGTTTTGGTGACTTTTCGGAGCCTTTCAGCTCCGTCTTTAATTTTGAGCTCTCGGTTTATTTCACGCAGGACATTTTCTTTTATCTGACTGAAGCTCAGCTGGGTGGCGGGGTCTGCGATGTTACTTGCTGACCCATCACTACCCGCTGAGGTGACATCGGCCTTAGGATGTTCTGAAAAATAAAAACCAATATATAAAGATTAATTGAAAATTGTATATCCTCTCCATCAATTTCCCTTCATCAAGTATAACGTGTATCAGGGTGATACATTGTAACGGGGAAAAGCCATGGGCTTTATCAGAAGTCAAATGACAAACCGGTAACCTTACCTTGTGAAAATACCGGCAATTACCTAGTGATTTTAATTCATTAATAAAGCAGGGTTAGCTGTGCTTTCTGCCAGCATATTGACGGAAAAT
>RXON01003245.1:0-25685 GCA_009667805.1 Leptobrachium leishanense
GCTCGGGGTTAGAATGCACTGAATTGCTGCAGCACAGTGGTTTTGAGTTAAAAATCTCTTAGCCAGTCATATTGTGTGTCAGCGGCGTGCGCACAAACATACTGCCTTTACATGTTTATTAAACACAACGAACGATTTTCAAATGTAAAAAAACTTTATTAATTATTTTTAATGGAGACTAGACATAAACATACCCAGCCTCCGGCGCGTTGAGCGTAAAAACATTAAGCACAGTGCACCTCGTGCTTTCATGCGCAGTGCTGTAACCGGAATCAGACGGGTTCACTCGAGACGAGGCCGGACCGGACACGAGCAAGGATTGTCTGAACACGAGTCTCTTCAGGAAAGGCAAACTTTATTGTGATATCACAACAGATGCTCAAACAGGATTCAATCGCAAAGAATGAGCCTCGATTATACAGTGTCCTGAGGTTTTATACCCCAAATACATAATTAGGTAATCCCAATTAGCCCACCTCCCGGTGACACTATCCACCCCACGTGGGTTAATACCTCCTTTTGTTAATACAAAGACATTTTATTAATTGGCCGTAAATTGGCAAACTTTGTGTTAGTTTCAGTATAAATCATGATTAGTTGCTCTCACTGTTCCGGGCTGCGCCCCTTTCCCTAGCGTCTTCAATCACTTGTTACAAGATGGCAACTGGTCTGATCTCTATACTCTTTGTATTTCTGCGGGCCCAACCAACCTGGAGTATCTACTTCGCTTCTCTCCGTGCCAGGAACAGCAGAGATCTTTCTCAGAGCTTTAATTGCTTTTTCTGCTAATCTAACACATTCCTAAATTCCTACGTATACCTCATTCTAGTTTCAGCTAAAAACCTGCCTAGTTATTTTCAAGTGAACCAATATTCTGAACAAGATGGTCGCCTGGCTTATAATGGCGGCCATCCTATTTCCACTTCAGTGCGTCCCTTGAAAAAAACAACGCTCGTGGCCAATTGTAGCCCTTGGGATCCGCCGCTCGTGGCCGCTTTGTGCGTAGCGGGGTTTGCAGGATCGGGCGCTCGTGTCCGATTGATCCAACACTCGTATCAGAATGCACCTACATCACGGAAGCCAGCTGATCGACCGCTTCTGTGACGAAGGTGCATGCGCAGAGCGGCCCAGGCATTATTCAACACAATCAGGCAATCCTCGACGGAACACCGGCGCAAAACATTTGCGCGAAGATTGTAATGTAGCCCCTAGAATCTCAATACAAGTTTCATGGTGTTGTGGTCATGATGATTTCTAGGCACTAGGCGGCGACAGAGCACAGAGAATATGATTTTTTTTTTTGAGAAAGGATTTTACCAGGAAGGATACATTGAGATTTCTCTCGTTTTCAAGTATGTCCTGGGTGGTGAGTATGTACCGTTAGGTGTCTTGCCCAAGGACACTTACTGGAAGTTAAGCTCACGGGGATCGAGCCCACGTCTCCACAGGCTCTCTCCATGCAGAGCAGTGATGTTACCTCTACTCCACCTAGCCGGTACAATTATAAATTGCTATTTGTCATTAATAAGGTTTTTAATCTGGATCTGTGCACATTGTATGTATAACTTTATATCACGTGCAAAGTAACAGCAGACTTTCCAATCACACAGCACTTTGCAGAATATCTGCGCATTGCTTAAACATTGTTTCCCGCATAAAGTCACCTATCTTATCCGCATGAAGCAGATATTTATATAGCGCCGTGTGGCCTTATATCTTTATATAGCTGCTTCCAGCCTCACTCGTCATTTCTCTGTGTACACTGAGTATTGGCATTTGATACTTATTTGGGATTTGATTCTCCTGCGTCTACAAGCGACTCTGAACCTGCGCTGCCAGCCCCGATCTCTGCCCGACCACATCTCTCCATATACCCCTGTTTTGTGTCACATACATGGAATTGTCCCCGAGTATTTCTCCTGCTTTTAGCTTTGTATTTTCTTATTTAACCCCTGGGTGACCTCCAGCCTGTATATTAAACCACGTGCATCATGTGACCTCAGGGAGTAACATGTATTAATGATACCCGAGTACCCGGAGCCCCCCCTGTGCATATAAATACTCATCACTGATTGGAGGGAACGGACACAGACAAGTCATTCTTTACGCGGCGTTTGTGTGAAATAGAAATCAGATTTATTGATTACAAATCTATCAGCGAGTATCAGTTCTATGATCAATCAATCAGTATAAATCAGGAGCAAAGCCACGAGATCTCAAAGGATCAGCTTAATAGCCAGCGATCAGGGGGTTAAACATTCAGCCAATCCGCAATCACAGGGAAATAGCATTTACATCTGCACAACCTATCCAGAAACTTTCCATTAAGAGCAATATTAAGAATGGGATTTCCAGTAATGTTTGAGCCAGTTGGTGGATCTCATGTCCTGCTCGGCCCATTATCAGAGGGGGATCCATCATGTCTTCTGCACAAGCATTCCTTTCTTTTTATACAATTATTCTTAATATGGGATTATTAGCAAAACCCAGCAAGGCATTCTATGGGTTAAAGAGTTTTCACTCCTAGAAATCATTTTAACTGACACAAAATCCCAAAATTCCTCAAATTCTCACCCAGGAATCATTCATACATACCCAGAATCCAGCATGGAGCGGCTCGGTAAAGGTGGCAGTGAAGGTGTGTAAGTGTCTGATCGGGTCACACAGCTCATAAAAGGACAAACGTCCGGCCTCATAGTCCAGGAATATCCCCAATCTATGACAGGAAGGGGGGTGAGGTAACGGGATATATTTACTGTCATGTTTCATATAATACATTTTATTATAAAACTTCTGCAAACACCAGGACTTGTTATTATTTCCAATCAGTGACTGCTCTCCCCCCCTCTCTATACTGGGATAGGTCATCCCGACCCCCCACTCCCCTGATTCACTGCCCTCCACTTCCCAGTAATGTCGCCCTGAGGAGAAACTCCTGGAGCTTAAAACCTGAGAATCCTGAAATCTCTCTGGTGTTTCTGGGCGTCTCTGATTTATTCGTGACCTGGAAACAGTTTTCAAATCCTCTGATACAGAAACATAATGACCAGCCGTGTTTACATCCAGTAACATGTCTGAAGCCGTGTTTACATCCAGTAACATGTCTGAAGCCGTGTTTACATCCAGTAACATGTCTGAAGCCCGTTTATATCCAGTAACATGTGAAGCCGTGTTTACATCCGTAACATGTCTGAAGCCGTGTTTACATCCAGTAACATGTCTGAAGCCGTGTTTACATCCAGTAACATGTCTGAAGCCGTGTTTACATCCAGTAACATGTCTGAAGCCGTGTTTACATCCAGTAACATGTCTGAAGCCGTGTTTACATCCAGTAACATGTCTGAAGCCGTGTTTACATCCAGTAAATGTCTGAAGCCGTGTTTTACATCCAGTAACATGTCTGAAGCCGTGTTTACATCCAGTAACATGTCTGAAGCCTCCGGTACACGGCGCCGTCTCGTTATTCCGGTCACAATCCCAGCTAGGCCTGAGTGTAAGGTCACTGAGATCAGACCCACATCCAGATCTCCTGCATCATGGACCTTTATGTCACGTCTCTCTGTGTTCTCCTCAGTGTCACAATAGTCGTCTCTGTCTGATTCCCGTCTTGTAAGACGGTTACTGGGTCCGTCATGTCACACAGCTCCTCGATGTCGCCCATCTTCCTGGACAGATCCTCCTTCTTTATTTCCAGCTGCCGGATTAGATCTGACTGACTGCGGAGTGAGCCTGCTCTCCTGCTCGCAGGCACCAGGACTCGCTTCTCCAGGGCTCCAGCTGTCCTGATGCCCTAATCAGGGCAGTGACTCGCTCTGTTACCCCGGCTGCTTTTCCTTGCACTTGTCTCCTGAGCTCCTCCATTCTCTGGACTCTTTTCTTGGCCTTCTCTCTCTGTGAGGTCAGTTTCTGCAGAATATTCCTCAGTTTCTCCTTCTTCTTCACAGAGGCCTCATTCAGAGTCTCCACCTGGTGTCCCCTGTGCTCTCCATCCAACCTGCAGGACACACAGATACAGGCCGCGTCCTCACAGCAGTAATACTCCAGGACCTTCTTGTGGACGGAGCATTTCCTGTTCTCCAGTGAAGTGGTGGGTTCAGTTAAGACGTGTTCTGCTGACTTGCTGTGTTTCTTTAAGTGTTTATCACACAGAGAAGCTTCACAATGTAGACATGTTTTAGCAGCCGGTACGGGATAACCGATACAATAAGTGCAGGGGATTCCCACCTCCTCTCGTTTCTTGTGAGTTTCCTGGAAAGTCTCCGCGATGTTACGCAGCCTCAGGTTCCTTTTCAGTTCAGGTCTCACCCTGTATCTCTTTCTGCATTCTGGACAGGAATATTCTCTCTCCTCCTGGTTGTCCCATGTCCTGGTGATACAGGCCTGGCAGTAGTTATGTCCACACATCAGGGTCACAGGATCCGTATAAATGTCCGTACAGATGGGGCAGGTCAGCTCGTCTCGCAGATCAGCAGACGCCATGGCTGGAAGCAGGAAGTGAAATAACCAGCAGAGTGATTCTTCTTTCAGACAGTTTGCTGGGCGGGTGTGTCCATAAATATGTGAATTTTAGCTTCCTGTTGTGTTAACCCTTTCAGATCACAAGTACAGTTACCATTTAGTGCAGTAAAGTTAATGAACACTAAATGAAGGAGCATTATCTGCACGAGGTGGGATTCCTTTATGGAAGCTTCAGGTATTAAACATTGTAACACATAAAGAAGATCCTAAATAATGCTGACACATACATGGGGAGCGATTCCCTGTCAGATTGAGATACCCCCGAATCACGGTAAAGAAGCGGCACAGAGCGGGTATGAATACAAATGCCTATTACTTTGTAGAAGAGCATCATACAGGAGAGTAGGACGTGTCCCGATCCCTGACCAGGGCCGGATTTGCATCTCAGGAGCCTGTAAGTACAGAAATGTGGAGCACCCCTACCCCCCCAAACAAAAAAAGAAAAATATGGGGGGCGTGGCTGGATGTGAAGGGGAGCGGACGCGACATTGCAGAGCTCCGTGCCTTCTCTCCTCTAAGCGGTGATGTTTGAGATTTCCAGACATCTCGGACTCCCTTTTTTATGCCCCTGACGCCGGCCATCACATACTACACTCCGGAGCCCGATCTGCCCTCTCCTCCGGACCCGCGATTACATTCCAGGCCATGTTTGCGGTGCAAGCTGTCGTGAGCCGGCGGCCATCTTTGAGGCCTACTGTGATCTCACTCTCCAGGTCCAGCTTCTTTACGTCCCTTTCCCAGATGGTTAAGAAGATTAAGACCGGTGAGTTGGTGGAGACCTCCTGCACCCCCGACATCCGCCTTTCCTTGGAGGTGGTACGGAGCAACATTTGCCACGTCCCTCCCTGGCGGACACTGGGCAGCCTAGCGTGGTGGTGGATTCGGGCCTAACCCCTCCCTTTGTACCTCGCCATGGACTCTGACCTGCCTCAGTCAGCTTACTCTCAGGTACCTCCAGTATATCCCTGCCTAAAGGGCTCTAACCACCTGAACATGGGTCCCACCACGGCGAATGCCAGGTGCCACCCTGACATCTTCATTCTACCCATGTGACTTCATGGCACATAGTTAGTCTCAAATCTTCTTAATTGTCCACAATTCCATTGCTCAACCTGTGGACAATTAAGAAGACACCGGACAGCTGAGGAATGTCAGTGAAATGCCCTGCCATTCATTGGTTTCATTCGGCAGGTTTATTCAGGAGAATCCCATAGGCTTCAATGTTAAAAATATTCCCGTTTTAATTCAATATCTAATAAACCGTTTATTATTTTATTCTGCAGCTAAAAGTCTCTTTATTTTTAAGGATCTTTTAGGCATTTTCGGGGATTTTTTTTGTCAAAATTTTTTGACATAGATGTTTTATTGTACCTCCAGCCAGGTCACCATTGTAGCATGTTCCGCTCCGTGTCTTTGTTTTTTGATCCCAAGGCGGATTTTGTTTCTGGGGGGCATAAATAAAAGCCCACCAGTCTATCTCTTGACTGACAAGCAGCCTGAGCAGTTATGGTTCGCTATACAGCAGCCTGTGGCTTCATTTTTGGTTAGGACTCACCCTCACTAGAGGTGCCTTGAGGTTGGCAGGTGAGCTTACACTCTTAATGGCCATTAATAGAAACCAAAGCCTCTAATTGTGTTTTGTTTCACACTGTGTAATGGGAATAAGCGCAGATGACATTTTTCTCCTTATGTTTTATACATGTTGCCGGGCTGGATGCAATTGGTAGTTGCAGCCGCCCCATCGGGGAATAGGCGCGACCCCACCCCTCCTGTACTAGAAAAGAATAAACAGTTGAATAAATTTATTAAGAAAACAGAATTTTTTTACATTGAAACCTATGGGATTCGTCTGATTAAACCTGCCGAATGAAACCACCGGAAATCAGGGCATTTCACTGACATTTCTCTGCTGTTCGGTGTCTGTGAATAGATTAACCATTGCTTCTCTATGGGGGATTTCACTGCCGCCGAACAGGCACCGTATTTGATGGCAATTTGCCAATTTTTTTCTGCTCCTCTTTGCAGATCCTCTCCACCTCATTAAGGTTCGAGGCTGACATTTGGCAACTCCAACCTTCAGCTCCTCCACAGATTTTCTATGGGATGAAGATCTGGAGACTGGCCAGGTCATTCCAGGACCTCAATGTGCTTCTTCTTGAGCCACTCCTTTGTTGCCTTGGCCGTGTTTTTTGGGTCATTGTGATGCTGGAATACACATCCACGACCCATATTCAATGCCCTGGCTGAGGGAAGGAGGTCCCCACCCAAGATTTGAAGGTACATGGCCCCATCCATTGTTCCTTTGATGTGGCAAAGTTGTCCTGTCCCCTTAGCAGAAAAACACCCCCAAAGCATAATGTTTCCACCTCCATGTTTGGCGGTGGGGATGGTGTTCTTGGGGTCATAGGCCGCATTCCTCCTCCTCCTCCTCCAAACATGACGAGTTTAGTTGATTTTGGTCTCCTCTGACCACAACACTTTCACCCAGTTCTTCTGTGAATCATTCAGCTGTTCATTGGCAAACGTCAGAAGGGCCTGTACATGGGCTTTCCTGAGCAGGGGGACGTTGCAGGCGCTGCATGATTTCAGCCCTTCACGGCATAGTGTGTTACCAATAGTTTCCTTGGTGACTATGGTCCCAGTTGCCTTAAGATCATTGACAAGATCCTCCCGTGTAGTTCTTGTCACGTTTGACCTGGCCTGGCATGGGTGCAGAAGGGTGTGAGCTAGATACGCAGTGATCTGACATGAATACAGATATGAGCCAGATATAAAAGAGAAAAACTAGGTTTATTTGTAACCCAAATAAACCCACACACAACTATAGCAAGAATGTAAATGCAAAAGCATAGAAGCCGATCAGAATGAATAGATGGAACTAATAGCTAAAGAATATAACAACATGAGGAGATCAAAGAGCAAAGAGAAATAAGCAAGAACATAAGGCACAACTACACTATACCAGGACTGCAATAGCAATGAATGAATGTCAGGTTGGATCAAATCAAAGTGAGGCAGCGCCCGTCCTGGGGTGATGCCTCCTTATATACCAAGTTCAAGATGAACAATTGAGTCCAGGTGAGCGTCCACGGCTGGAAAATTCAAGGAGGAAATGAAAGTCCAGAACATGACTGCAAAGTTCACATCAGCCAGAGGGGGGCGCCAGGGACCCCGAACGTTACAGTTCTGGCCTTATTCCTCACCGTTCTCATGATCATTGAAGCTCCACGAGGTGAGATCTTGTATGGAGCCCCAGACCGAGGGAGATTGACAGTTATTTTTTGTTTCTTCTGTAGCGCTCACTCCCGGAGGAGCCGCTGAATTTAACCTTGGGTTAGTCTCTCCGCACTAGGGAATAAATATACACCAGCACTGTTGTGGATTTTATAGATTATATACTTTACTGGTCTCAATAAAGCAGCATATTTAATGTAAGCACGGTATATTGAAACAGGATTTCGAAATACGGGAAACGCGCAGCAGCAAAAGAAAAGTTTAACCCCCTTCTTCTTTGGAGTGTAAGTCCCATGAACGTAATGTCCCAAAAAGGTGTGTGAGCTCAGGTACTATATTCAACTGGCCAGTGAATGGATTTAGCAAATCTTCGACTAGTCACGTTGGGGCCCTGTAGGTTTAAACAATACTGCAGCGTGCTTGGTTAGACTTTGACTGTGGCCTGGAAGGCCTCTCACCCATCCGCCAGACAATCTGTTCCGCTGCCCGATCAAGGATGTCTCTCCGCTTGGATTGCACTGGAACTCTGTGCCACCGGATCCGTTTCTCCTGCTTGCTCAGTTTCGGCAACGAGGTCTACGGCCTACCGCCTGCACTTCCAGTGGATCATCGCGGTCTCCTTACGCGGGGTCCAAACTGGATCTCTGTGTCTGTGCAAAACCTCTCAGCAAGGTAGTGATAGGTCTCCACCAACACTGTCTCTGGTTTCCAGCACCTGCAAGGCTGCGCCTGCTCTCCGGCCTGGTCTCAGTCTCACCTTGTCTCACGTGCGTCTTTCCGCTCTCGAGTCCTGGCGCGCACTGGCTCTCCTTCACACGAGGCTGCGGATGTCCTTCGCTTCTCTCCCACCCACTTCCTGTCTCTGCCCCAAAGCATGATGGAAAACGTAGTCCCATAATGTCCAGTATACCTTACATTGTGCTTGTCTCCCCCTGGTGGCCAAACCCGAGCAATTACAGCAAAAGAGTTTTTAAACAGCGCTACACTCTCCCCCTCCTAGAGCTCTTGGGTCTCTCCAAGGAGGTGTAACATTTATATGGCATTTCAACATTACATTAGGCAATAGATACAGGCTCAGCAGCAAACATACAAGGGTCAGGTATACATCCTCAAGTTGACTCATGCTCCTGACTACCTCAGCTAACATAGCAGACACTTCGGGCAATCTTTGCACTGTGGTGATAGCCTCTTCAGTGCTATGTCCTGGTGAGTTGTAAGTGAGTCTCAGAACAATTTAACTCTGGCTCAATCATCTCTGCTTCAGGTGGAGATGCTACAGGTATGGGCTCAATTCTTTCGTTCACAACTGGAGCAGACACCTCTTCGGAATATGACCCTTCCAGTGAAGGCATAGAACAATAATCTATGGACACATCTTCTGGAACTACAGGAACATCCAAAGTTTCAGGAACTTCCAATTGAAATTCAGGATCCTCAGGCCTTAGGTTACGTTCCCACCGTTCAGAAACTGGAATGACCTCTTCAGGCTCAGGTGAGCGCACCCAGTTCAGACAAAAACTTCCCTCCTCACTATCCCCTTCACTCTCTTTGACAACCCGTGTCTGCTGAGACCGAGTAACGGGAGCCAAACGTGGAGCATTTGGGTTCAACAGAGAAAGTTTGTCTCCAACTGGTATTCTTACAGCTTCTCTCAGAGGTAACAGATGATTTCGGTGCCAATTCTTCAGAGGCCCGGCCTTGCCATCAGGTCGGATTTTATAGACTGGCAGACCCGGCAGTTCCTTGCAGACAATGTAGACTTGAGAACTCCATCTATCAGCCAGCTTATTCCTTGCAGTAACACCCAAGTTCTTCAGCAAAACTCTATCACCCGGTTGTAGATCCTGTATACGAACTCTCAAGTCATAGTTTCGCTTATTTGTCGGTTCTCTGTTTCCTGACAGTAAACGCACCTGTTCAAACGCAGAAGCCAAGTTTTTCCGAAGTCTATCCACATAGTTTCTATGAGAGGCCACAGACGTCTACTCAAGGGATAGCCCAAACGCCAAATCAACCGGCAGTCGAGCTTCCCTTCCTAACATAAGACGGTACGGTGAGTATCCAGTAGCGTCACTCTCCGTAAGGGTTATACGCATGCATCAGCGTAGCTATGTGACGACTCCAGCCTTGCTTCTCTCGGTTTGATAGTGTTCCCAACATATTTAGCAGCGTGCGATTAAACCTTTCTGGTTGAGCATCACCTTGAGGGTGATATGGTGTAGTCCTGGTCTTCTGAATTCCTAGCAGTTCCAGCAACTGCCCAACAAGCCAGCTCTCAAAGTCTCTGCCCTGATCCGAGTGAATTCTCCCTGGCAGGCCATAGTGAACAAAAAACTTTTGCATCAAGACCTTCGCCATCGTAGGAGCACGTTGGTCTTTAGTAGGGAAAGCTTGGGCATAACGCGTGAAATGATTCGTCACTATCAGAATATTTCTCTGCCCACTAGCATCCAGCTCTAAGCACAGGAAATCAATGCACACCAAATCCATGGGTCCTTGACTTTGCAGGTGGCTCATTAGAGCAGTTCGAGTTGGTAGGGTCTTCCTCTGGATACACCTCAAACACGAATGGCAGTAAATTTCAACTTCAGATCTCATACAGGGCCAATAAAATCTGTCTCGCACTAGCTTAAAAGTTCTCTCTGCACCCAAATGTCCATGTTCATCATGTAATGACCTCATCACACCCTCTCTGTGTTTGGTAGGTAGGAACAACTGCTGGGTTTCTTCAGCACTGTTTGAGGGGCCCCTTCGGTAGACCACCCCATCCAGCATCTTCAACCGTTCCCACTCTTTATATACCAGTCGGGCTCCTTCGGGGGAATTTATCAGTAGAAGTTCCCTTTTGTTCATGCATAAAGCCTTCGCGGTTAACGCAATCAAAGGATCTCTAGCCTGATCGGATCTCAGGTCCTGTTTTGAAAAAGTAGGCAGACTTTCATCCCTCAGCTGTGTAGGATTACAGTAGAACTCTGGAACAGCCGCAGCCATAACTCCTATAGCTTCTGCTTCAACCCCTCCCTTGACCCGGCGCTCTGCTCCTTGACACAAGGCTTGCACCCCATCTGGAGTTAGTTGAGTCCATTCTGTAGTGTAGGGCCTTCTTGACAAAGCATCGGCATCTCGATTATTCACTCCAGGGCGATACTTCAGACTGAACCGAAACCCTGGCAGAGCGGCCAACCACCGATGTCCCGTTGCATCCAGCTTCGCCGTAGTAAGGACGTATGTAAGAGGATTGTTGTCAGTCTTGATCACAAATTCAGCCCCATACAGATAATCTTTCAGTTTGTCTACCACCGCCCACTTCAAGGCCAGGAACTCCAACTTGTGGGTAGGATAGTTCTTCTCTGGAGGCGTAAGGCTTCGGCTCACATACGCTAAAGGCCTCAACAATCCACCATATTCTTGGTATAGGACTCCCCCTAGACCTTTTCTGCTGGCATCCACATGCAATTCGTACGGCTTATGAGGATCCGCGTAAGCCAGGACAGGGGCTCGAGTTAGGCTCTCCTTCAGTTTCATGAAAGCACCTTCACATTGATCAGTCCATTCTTCTTGGATGGATTCTCAAGCCTTCCTTGGCCCCGGAGCCGACGAACGTTGATCAGAGACCTTGGGGCCTTCTGCTGCGCCTTCCTTCTGTAGGAGCTTGTTCAGGGGTTGAGTTATCTTAGCAAATCCTCCTACGAATCTCCGGTAATATGAGCACAACCCCATGAAAGATCTAAGTTCAGTAACAGTTCGGGGTCTAGGCCAGGATGCTACGGCTTCCAGCTTTCGAGGATCCGTCGAAACACCTTCAGCTGAAACAACATGTCCCAGGTATGTGACAGAAGGTAGACAAAATTTACACTTCTCCAGAGACAGTTTCAATCCCTCTTCATGGAGCCGCTTCAAGACCTTCTCCAACCGTTGCTCATGTTCTTCCAAAGTCTTCCCAAACACAATAATATCATCCAGATACACCAACACTTCGATCAGGTTCATATCCCCCACTGTCTTCTCCATTAACCGTTGGAAGGTGGCGGGAGCCCCCGTAAGGCCTTGAGGCATTCTGTTGAACTCGAAAAACCCCAGTGGGCAGATGAAAGCCGTCTTATCTTTGTCTTCAGGATGCATTGGTATTTGATGATACCCACTTCGCAGGTCTAGTACACTAAACCATTTTGCTCCAGACGAACACTGTAAGGCATCTTCTATCCAAGGAGTGGCATATTGATCCGGAATGGTTCTCTGATTCAGAGTGCGATAGTCTATACATAGATGGATAGAACCATTCTTCTTCCGAATCATCACTATTGGAGAGGCGTATGGACTCCTGGACTCTTGAATCACCTTAGTCCTCTGTAGTTCATTCAGCTGTTCCCGTAGATCATCCAAGTCTCCCAACGGAACTCGTCTTGACCTTTCTCGAAATGGCTTATCTTCTTGTAGTCGAATGCGATGCTCAGTACTCTTAGCTAGGCCCACGTCGAACTCATCCTTCGAGAACAAGTCCCTCCATTTCAGGATCTGGGACTGGAGACGTTTCTTCCATTCAGGCGAGATGGGAGCATCTTTAGGATAGAACCTCTCAGCCGGAATCTCTTTATTCCCTCCCCCTCCTAAATCGGTAGGAGAGAGAGGCGTAGCGGACGCTACTTGTCCGATGGGCATTCGTGCTTTCAGGAACACCGGAGAATCAGACACATTACACACACTAACTGAGACTCTTCCTCGTGTCCGTTTCAAAGCTCGTGTGGAGATTACCTCAGGGATTACTTCTATTCCGGCTTCACTCCCATGACTGGGATCAGTTTCCAGTACCACATAAGGACCCGGCTGTGATCCGTTCAACTTGACTGATGCCCGGAAACTCGCTACTTCTCCTGATTGTAGAAACTTCTCTGTTCCTCCCAATCTCCACAGACGCCCTACTTCGGCAGGTGCCTTCTGTTCTTCGACCATACGCTGATAGACTGGACGTAACATCGGGTGTACTCCTTGGGTAGAACCTTCTTCCATTACTTTAGGAGTCAAAAGACGTCTCACCAGATCAGTATTCGTCCCCACTATCATAGAACTTCTGTTTGCCCCTGAAGGCCGAGGACACACAATGGCCAATGCATCACAACCTCCAGACTGTCCGATAACTTCAGATCCAATTTCAAATTTCACCTGTAGATATCCATCATAAGGAAGCTTCTCGGTTCCGATACCCCAGATCTCCAGGTCCTTTATCTCCTGTAGAGGTATGTGCTGCAAGTGATTCTCGTAGAAGTCTCGATAGATCAACGTCACTTGAGCCCCTGAATCTAACAGAGCTTTAGTGTAGACTCCCTCCACTTGGATTGGAACGATGGGAGAAGAACCTATCAGCTGGTCAGGAAACTTTGTCGTAGCAGCAGGAAGTTTAGACCCAGTTCGCTGTACTCTGGCCTTCTTGGCCCGTGTAGGTTTTGGGTGTGCATTGCTTCCCCATGACATAGAACCAGATACTAAGGGAGTAACTCTTTCAGTCCTGGCAGTCTCGGCCGTTGGCAAGACTCTGGGCCCTCTCGGCCTTTCGGTTCTGACTTTAATTTTGGAGCGGTTTTCGACCATTGGGCACCTAGTTTGCTCCTTCACTTGGGCCCTCTGGCATTTCCCGCCTGTGAGGTAGATAGCAGCCCTTCCAAGGCTTTTAGGAACTCTTCTACTCTATTTTCTTCAGGCCTTTGGCTTTTACATTGTGCCCGGAAATGACCCATTTCTCCACAACTGAAACATCTCTTCGAAGACGAAGGTGCACTTGCTGGTACTGATTCGGTTGAAGGGCCCTGGCCAGACACCACAGCCACTCCGGTTGTCCGCATATCAGTAAGGAACTTCTGCATATCGGTCTGTCTCTGCCACCTTCAAAAGTACTCGGCACAGGTCTGTGTGTGCCTGTTTCAGTTCAGCTTGAGCTTCTTGCATCTTCTTAACAGTCTTGTGTAGTTCACTATAGGTAGGGATGGTTGACTCTCTGGCAGCACTCTCTGTGGATATAGGAATAAACAGATGCTCTTGCCCGTCAACTTCGGATCCGTAGGCGTCCGACGAATCATCTTCAGTTTGCCGATATTCATTATGGGTTGTGCGTACGCCCTTTCTCCTCTCCTTAAGGATTTTTCTTCCAGTAAAGCCTCTTCCTCCCTAACAGCTCGAATCAGTTTTAGGTATTTAAATTCTCGGTTACCTTCTCTGGTTCTCAGCTGTAGCATCACAGGATCTAGAGGTTGAGCGCCCCGCAATATCTGCTGCATTCGGATTTTATCTACTGTGGTCGGTTCGGCCCCTTTCTTAAGAAGTATCTGGTGCAGAATTTTATCTAAGCGTCTCATCTATTCAGTCATCTTCTCACCTTTTTGCTGGTAAGTATGTTCATACTGATACATGAGCTCAGCAGCCTTTTCTGTTCGCCCAAAGACTTCCTGTAAAACATTTAGATAATCTAAAGCAGTGCAGTCTTGCTTACTCAATTTTAGGTTTCTGACAGCCTCTGACGCAGGTCCCTTTAAGCTCTCAGTAATCCTTTGCTTCTTCTGTGCTTCAGGGACGTCCCACTCATCCAGAGCCTGCATTGCCTGTTCTACCCATTCTTCAAAGGTTTCTTCTCCCGCCGGAGTTGGTACGTTTCCTGTAAAATTCCTCAACCGTCGATAACCAAAGTTAGTGTGTGGAGGGCTTGTTCTTTGACATTTAGCCAGCAAATCTCCAATAGCCACTATAAATTCAGGCCCAATCATGGCCAGCAGACTGGGCGCGGGAACACTCACGGGATCGCCACGTGGCGCACTTGGCTGAATCAGTTGAACTTCCACCTCATCGGTCAGCTTCACGCTTGCGCCATGAAAACATATTGGCACACCCTTTCTCCACTCAAAAAGAACATACGTGTGAGAGGTATCTGGGTTCGCTTTAATGTCCAGGATTAACCCCCGATGATCTGGTGTCAACGTGGCCACGGCCCGGCGAATCTGATCTTCAGCCCAAGTGTCTGCAGGAATATCCATGACTATGCATAACTCTGACTACTTTGCTCCTCACACATTTGACAGCAGTGTCTGGATCCATATTTAACCCTTTAGATGCGGTTTAATCTAGAGACTAAATCCCGGACGACGAGCCCCCACGTGTAGCACTCACTCCCAGAGGAGCCGCTGAATTTAACCTCGGGTTAGTCTCTCCGCACTAGGGAATAAATATACACCAGCACTGTTGTGGATTTTATAGATTATATACTTTACTGGTCTCAATAAAGTGGCATATATAATGTAAGCACGGTATATAGAGTCAGGATTTGGAAATACGGGAAACGCGCAGCGGCAAAAGAAAAATTTAACCCCCTTCTTCTTTGGAGTCCCATGAAAGTAATGTCCCAAAAAGGTGTGTGTGTGTGAGCTCAGGTACCCGGGTACTATATTCAACTGGCCAGTGAATGGATTTAGCAAATCTTCGACTAGTCACATTGGGGCCCTGTAGGTTTAAACAATACTGCAGCGTGCTTGGTTAGACTTTGACTGTGGCCTGGAAGGCCTCTCACCCATCTGCCAGACAATCTGTTCCGCTGCCCGATCAAGGATGTCTCTCCGCTTAGATTGCACTGGAACTCTGTGCCACCGGATCCGTTTCTCCTGCTTGCTCAGTTTCGGCAACGAGGTCTACGGCCTACCGCCTGCACTCCCAGTGGATCATCGTGGTCTCCTTACTCGGGGTCCAAACTGGATCTCTGCGTCTGTGCAAAACCTCTCAGAAAGGTAGTAATAGGTCTCCACCAACACTGTCTCTGGTTTCCAGCGCCCGCAAGGCCGCGCCTGCTCTCCGGCCTGGTCTCAGTCTCAGCTTCTCTCACGTGCGTCTTTCCGCTCTCGAGTCCTGGCGCGCACTGGCTCTCCTTCACACGAGGCTGCGGATGTCCTTCGCTTCTCTCCCACCCACTTCCTGTCTCTGCCCCAAAGCATGATGGAAAACATAGTCCCATAATGTCCAGTATACCTTACATTGCGCTTGTCTCCCCCTGGTGGCCAAACCCGAGAAATTACAGCAACAGAGTTTTTAAACAGCGCTACACTTCCATTTGCAAATAATTGCACCTGTTGTCACCGTCTCACCAAGCTGCTTGGCGATAGTCTTGCAGCCCATTCCATCCTTGAGTAGGTCTACAATCTTGTCCCTGACGTCCTTGGACAGCTCTTTGGTCTTGGCCATGGTGGAGAGTTTGGAATCTGATTGCTTGTGTGGACAGGTGTCTTTTATACAGGTAACACGCTGAGATTAGGAGCGTTTCTCTTTAAGAGAGCGTGTGCTCCTAATCCCCGCTCGTTATCTGTATAAAAGACACCTGGAGCCAGAAATCAGCTGATTGATCGATTTCACTCATTAAAATGCAAATCAATTCATAACTTTTTTGAAATGTGTTTTTCTGGATGTTTTTGTGGTTTCTGTCTCTCACTGATACAATAAACCATTAAATGATTCAGTGGGTAAAGGTACAGAATCAGCAGGGGGTCAAATCATTCCCCCTCACTGTATACACAGACACACAGACACACACACACATAGACGCACACACATGCACACATACACACACACACACACACAGACACACACACAGCATTTAGGGAGCCGCTAAAGTCAGGCTCAAAAACTCCCCTATTCCCAGACTTTATAGGCGACATCACAAAATATTACGACATTTATATCAATAAAATGTTGAATAAAATCAAAGCAAAGTATCTTATTCCATTTATTAGAGTATACAGCAATGTTTCCCAAACCTGTCCCCGGGACCCTCTAACTGGCCACATTTTGCAGATCTCGGGGAAATCCTCCAATCACTGAGAAGCAAATGATATCACCTGTGCTGTGCTTCAGATATCTGGCAAACCTGGCCTGTCAGCAGCTCCTGAGGACAGGTTTGGGAAACAATGGTTTACAGACTCATTGCTGGGAGTTTTAATGCTGTGCAGCTCTGTTATACACCTGCACTCCCTGACTATATTGGGGAGCGCCTAAAAGGAGGAACATTTGAAAGAAAGGGGAAAAGGGGGGATTTGGGCCCAAAGTGTCACGTCTCGGCCTTGCCCCCTGCTGGTGGTAGCAGGAATTCCTGTTTGTTTTTGTTTTCAGGCTGCAGGCCATCTGTTGGGCTTATTGGTCTGCGGTCACATGACCTGTTCTGCCCTATATGTAGGACCAGGATTCCCCTTGATCCTTGGACCAGGATAGTCTTTCTTGCCTAGTCCCTGTGTGCTGGTTAACTTTGATATTCTGTGTATGACCTCTGGCTCATGTGTTTAGGATCTCTCTCTTGTCTGACCCCTCAAGTTATATTCCGTGTATGAACTTTGGCTCTTGTATTTGGATCTCTCTTCTGTCTGTCCCCTGTACCGTGCTTATTTATCCGTGTAATACCTGCATTCATTGTATGTCTGGTTTATGTTTTATACACCTTGCAGACCTAGCTTAGTTAGTATTTCGAGACCACCTTTCAAGGATCTCAGTCAGGGCTTAGGGATCTTTCTAGTTTCTGTAAATATCTTGGTTTGTTCCCTGGAATCTGTATACCTGCCCTAAAGGCTTCAATCTCCGCAGATTGGGGGCTCCCCATCACCCTATAGGGAGCTCATCGTTACATTATCCTGGTCCCATAATAGAAGCTGGCAGGTATGTCTCATATGTATGAAGCTGTATTGAACTTGGTGCTCGCTATGATGAAAGAGCTGCAGAGATTAATGGAGGCTCTGAGCCTATCACCTGCTTCAGCTAACGATGCAGCACCACCCTGCACTACTTGCAAACCCATGTCTGAGAAGGAAAGACGCAGGTTGTATGCTCTCTGTTTTTATTGTGCAGATCCAAATACACTATTGAACATTGTGTATTAAAACCTGTTAAACAATGGCAGGGGAACCATGTATCCAGGTATCGCTATGGAGGTACTGGTGTGTCCTCCATAGGCATCCAGACTGGCAGAATAGCCACCTCAAATCTGTTGATTCATGGGATCACTATGCCCTCGTCCCACAGTGAGGTTGCAGTGTCTCCGGTTGGGAATGCTATGCCAGCCATGTCTGTATCTACTGGCACGCTGCCAGCCATGTCTGTATCCACTGGCACGCACGCTGCCAGCCATGTCTGTATCCACTGGCACGCTGCCAGCCATGTCTGTATCCACTGGCACGCTGCCAGCCATGCCTGTTCTCACTGGTAATGAAAAGCCAGCCATGCCTGTTCTCACTGGTAATGAAAAGCCAGCCATGCCTGTTCTCACTGGTAATGAAAAGCCAGCCATGCCTGTTCTCACTGGTAATGAAAAGCCAGCCATGCCTGTTCTCACTGGTAATGAAAAGCCAGCCATGCCTGTTCTCACTGGTAATGAAAAGCCAGCCATGCCTGTTCTCACTGGTAATGAAAATCCAGCCATGTCTGTATCTACTGGCACGAAGCCAGCCATGTCTGTATCTACTGGCATGAAGCCAGCCATGTCTGCTTCCCCTGGTACGAAGCCAGCCATGTCTGTATCTACTGGCACGAAGCCAGCCATGTCTGCGTCCCCTGGCACGAAGCCAACCATGTCTGTTCCCACTGGCAATGAAAAGCCAGCCATGTCTGTATCTACTGGCACGAAGCCAGCCATGTCTGCTTCCCCTGGCACGTTGCCAGCCATGTCTGTATCCACTGGCACGTTGCCAGCCATGTCTGTATCTACTGGCACAAAGCCAGCCATGTCTGCTTCCCCTGGCACGAAGCCAGCCATGTCTGTTCCCACTGGCAATGAAAAGCCAGCCATGTCTGTATCTACTGGCATGAAGCCAGCCATGTCTGTATCTACTGGCACAAAGCCAGCCATGTCTGCTTCCCCTGGCACGAAGCCAGCCATGTCGGGTACTGGTAATAAGAAGCCAGCCATGTCGGGTACTGGTAATAAGAAGCCAGCCATGTCGGGTACTGACAATATGTCACTCGTGATGCCTGAGACTGGCACCTTGCCAGTGGTGTCCGGGACAAGCTGTATGTCAGCAATGACAGCTGCGCCCATGTTAGGCGAGACAGCTGTGGCCACGTTTTGTTATGAGGCCGACGTGCCTGGATTGGCACATGAGACCACTGTGCCCTTGCCCCACAGTGAGTCCAGTGTTGTCCCCACCATTGTCAAGCCTTGTGAGGTGGTCACCAAGTCTACGTCTTGCTCAAAGAGAAGACAGGAAAAGTTGATCAACCCTAGCCAATCTGGTTCTGAAACTTCCACGCTCTGTTCTGGTTCCAGTGATACTACACCCTCTAAGTCCGAGGTTGCCTTACTCCGCACAGTAATCAGGGAAATCCGGCAAGCTGGTGGTTTGAAGGGTACTATTATCCCCAAATCACATTGTGTTCCCAAAGGATATATACGGACGCCCTCTGGCTCTTTGATGCGTGAGACGCACTGGGTAGTGCTCCAGAGACACCCTGGCATTCTGCAAGGGCTGTTGGAAGAGTCTGATTCAGATGATCCACAATATACTCCTCCTGGGGAGAGGTGTAAGACTGTTGTGGCACCAACTGTACCATGTCCTGGTGATGTCCCATATCCCGAGAGTTTACCAGTCATGCACACACCCTGTACTGTATCGGTCGGGGCCATGTCTACCTGTAGGGTAGTTAAGCCCATGTCTAATGGCAAGGTCATTGTCTCTGGGGCAGACAGTAAGTCCACTGTGTCTAGTGGTTCCACTGTGAGATGTAATATACAATCTCAGGGCAAGACTACTGTCACTGGATCTGGCAGTACCTCTATTGCCTCTATGTTCTATGGTGTGGACAGAACTCCTAGATCACTGCCCAGGAGACGCAAGAAGGTGACTAACCGTAACCAACCTGGGACTGATGATTCACTCCGTTCAAGGTCCAAGGTACTCATGCCGTCGGACCCTCGGGTACGAGACTCTAGCCCGGTTGCCGAGGGTTGTGTACGGGCCTCTAATGGTGCAGTGATCTGCAGAGAGGACCTGGAGGTTTATGAAAGAGCTTTGCTTGCTCAGGCACATACTGACTACTCTGAGTCTGAGTGGGATTCCAATGGGTACTGGTGACTGTTGGTCTTATCTGTTTTCATGCTGTCCATGTTTTCTTTCTTGGGTGCCCAGGAGGTCACCCATAAGGGAGGGGGTTATGTCACGTCTCGGCCTTGCCCCCTGCTGGTGGTAGCAGGGATTCCTGTTTGTTTTTGTTTTCAGGCTGCAGGCCATCTGTTGGGCTTATTGGTCTGCGGTCACATGACCTGTTCTGCCCTATATGTAGGACCAGGATTCCCCTTGATCCTTGGACCAGGATAGTCTTTCTTGCCTAGTCACTGTGTGCTGTTTAACTTTGATATTCTGTGTATGACCTCTGGCTCATGTGTTTAGGATCTCTCTCTTGTCTGACCCCTCAAGTTATGATATTCCGTGTATGAACTTTGGCTCTTGTATTTGGATCTCTCTTCTGTCTGTCCCCTGTACCGTGCTTATTTATCCGTGTAATACCTGCATTCATTGTATGTCTGGTTTAGGTTTTATACACCTTGCAGACCGAGCTTAGTTAGTATTTCGAGACCACCTTTCAAGGATCTCAGTCAGGGCTTAGGGATCTTTCTAATTCCTGTAATATCCTGGTTTGTTCCCTGGAATCTGTATACCTGCCCTAAAGGCTTCAATCTCCGCAGATTGGGGGCTCCCCATCACCCTATAGGGGGCTCATCGTTACACAAAGTAGGGACTGTCCCTCAAAAGTAGGGACATTTGAGAGATATGCACCCAGGTACACACTCACACACAGCTGTATACAGACACACACTCATATACACATCCATTTATACACAGATACACACACACACAGGGATGGACATACAGTATACACACTATAGACGTTTACATATGAGTGTACCGAGGAAATAGCCTTTTCACGTGAAATCCAGAGGTTTGATACATAGAAGTTAACCCCTTTGCTTCTGAGACATTTCACTTTTTATCCTCCAATACACAATTTTAAACAAAATTTAGAGAAATACAGTTTTACTTTTATGATGTACATTGTACAGTCATGTTTGGAAGCATTGGGATGGTCAGACTCTGGCCTTTCCAATGACACCTCAATGGTCTATGTATGATGTGGAGAAACGGAGATACAGGGTTTCAAACTTCAAAAGGTCCTCTGTATCACCTACAATGGGACGGCAGCTGGGGGGGGGGAGAAATGCCCCCTGTGCCCCTCTCTGGATCCACCAGTGAGATTTAACCAGAGGGAAAACTTAAATCAGGAATCTACAAGGTTAAAAGACAGTCCCATGATGATGCAAAGTGTCCACACCCTGTGTGTGAGGAATGTGGTAAAACACGCCCACTGACTCCTGATAAGAGAAAAGTTAAGTTTCGTTTCTCATTCTGCTTCCAGCGATGGCGTCTGCTGATCTGAGAGACGAGCTGACCTGCTCCATCTGCCTGAGCATTTATACAGACCCGGTGACCCTGCCATGTGGACACAGCTTCTGCAGGACCTGCATTGGGGATGTGCTGGACACACAGGAGGGATCTGGAGCCTATAAGTGTCCTGAGTGCAGAGCAGAGTCTCAGGAGCGTCCGGCTCCGGAGAAGAACAGGAAACTACGGAACATCGCTGAGAGTTTCCGATCTAGTCACCCAGAGCAGGAGGAGGCCGGGATCCCCTGTACTTACTGTATTCAGTCTCCGATACCGGCTGCTAAAACATGTCTGCTGTGTGAAGCTTCTCTGTGTGAAAATCACCTGAGGGTCCACAGCAAGTCAGCAGAACACGTCATAACTGAACCCACCACTTCACTGGAGAACAGGAAATGCTCCGTCCACAAGAAGGTCCTGGAGTATTACTGCTGTGAGGACGCGACCTGTATCTGTGTGTCCTGCAGCCTGGCCGGAGAGCACAGGGGACACCAGGTGGAGACTCTGAATGAGGCCTCTGAGAAGAAGAAGGAGAAGCTGAGGAATATTCTGCAGAAACTGACCTCACAGAGAGAGGAGGCCGAGAATAGAGTCCAGAGCCTGGAGGAGCTCAGAAGACAAGTGCCAGGAAAAGCAGCCGGGGTAACAGAGCGAGTCACTGCCCTGATTAGGGATATCAGGAAACAGCTGGAAGCCCTGGAGAAGCGAGTCCTGAGTGAGATCTCCAGGCAGGAAGAGCAGGTCTCACTCCGAGTCTCAGATCTAATCCGGCAGCTGGAAATAAAGAAGGAGGAGCTGTCCAGGAAGATGGGCGACATCGATAAGCTGTGTGACATGACCGACCCAGTAACTGTCTTACAAAGACGGGAATCAGACAGAGACGACTATTGTGACACTGAGGACACAGAGAGACATGATATAAAGGTCCATGATGCAGGAGATGTGGATGTGGGTCTGATCTCAGTGACCTTACACTCAGGCCTAGCTGGGATTGTGACCAGAGTAACGAGACGGTGTCGTGTACCGGAGGCTTCAGACATGTTACTGGATGTAAACACGGCTTCAGACATGTTACTGGATGTAAACATGGCTTCAGACATGTTACTGGATGTAAACACGGCTTCAGACATGTTACTGGATGTAAACACGGCTTGTAATTATGTTTCTGTATCAGAGGATTTGAAAACTGTTTCCTGGTCAGGAATAAATCAGAGACGCCCAGAAACACCAGAGAGATTTCAGGGTTATCCTCAGGTTTTAAGCTCCAGGAGTTTCTCCTCAGGGCGACATTACTGGGAAGTGGAGGGCAGTGACTCAGGGTTCTGGACGGTTGGGATGACCTATCCCAGTATAGAGAGGAGGGGAGAGCAGTCAGTGATTGGAAATAATAACAAGTCCTGGAGTTTGGAGAAGATTTATAATAAAATATATTATATGACACATGACAGTAATAAGATCCTGTTACCTCATTCCTTTTCCTGTCGTAGATTTGGGATATCCGTGGACTATGAGACCGGACGTTTGTCCTTTTATGAGCTGTGTGACCCGATCAGACACTTACACACCTTCACTGCCGCCTTCACCGAGCCTCTCCATGCTGGATTCTGGGTATATGGGGATAAATCCTGGGTGAGAATTTGAGGAATTTGGGGATTTTGTGTCAGTTAAAATGATTTCTAGGAGCGAAAACTCTTTAACCCATAGAATGCCTTGCTGGGTTTAGCTAATAATCCCATATTAAGAATAATTGTATAAAAAGAAAGGAATGCTTGTGCAGAAACATGATGGGATCCCCCTCTGATAATGGGCCGAGCAGGACATGAGATCCACCAACTGGCTCAAACATTACTGGAAAATCCCATTCTTAATATTGCTCTTAATGGAAAGTTTCTGGATCAGGTTGTGCAGATGTAAATGCTATTTCCCTGTGATTGCGGATTGGCTGAATGTTTAACCTCCTGATCGCTGGCTATTAAGCTGATCCTTTGAGATCTCGTGGCTTTGCTCCTGATTTATACTGATTGATGATCATAGAACTGATACTCGCTGATAGATTTGTAATCAATAAATCAGATTTCTATTTCACACAAACGCCGCGTAAAGAATGACTTGTCTGTGTCCGTTCCCTCCAATCAGTGATGAGTATTTATAGTAGGGATGCACCGATACCGATACTAGTATCGGTATCGGTGCTGATACTGCAGTTTGCACGAGTACTTGGCACTCGTGCAAATGGCCCGATACGTTCCCACGATACCGGAAGCCAGCGCTGGGCCGGGGCTGGGGAAGCTGGACGCGTGCATGAAAAGCACTCAGCCAGCATTCGCCTCCGGCGGCCGCAATACACACCTAGCGGTGGGTCCAGTCGCAGCTCCGACCCGTCTCTCTCTCACTGGGTTCATTAGCTGACTTTCCCCGCTGTGATTTGTTTTCCTGGACCCGGGAGCAGCTAGCCGTCGGCGTGAGATGTCTGGGGCCCATTTTGCACCCCCCTTGGACTAGAGACTAGCGCTTTGTGGCCGGGGTATTATGCCTGTGGCCATTTTGAGGCCTATCACAGAGTTCCATCCTAGACAGGTGTAGTAAATCGTCGCTGAGCCCTTGAAAATATATGTGTTGGTGTACCACTCATCCAACACAAATATATATATTGCACAAGACAGGTTCGTCCACTATATTAAGCATTTATTAGGAATTACACACAGCGCACTAAATCACATATAACATATATATATATATATATATACAATATTTACAAAGCAGCCAATATGAACAATAACAAATAGGCCTAGAGGGCCAGAAGTCCATAGTGTATATTTATCAACCAGGAGAGCAGGGAGACTGTGTCCACTCCAGGACAGGAAGAGAGAGAGAGAGATAATGAACTGCAGAGAGTTCATGTGTATATTGGAGTAGGTGTGTCTTTCCAAGGGAAGGGCATATTGTAATTAAACAAAGTCTAGTGATATGTTAATGAAGGCTATAGAGCAGAGAGACCTGGCTAATTCAATATACAGGAGAGGCATGTGTATGATGTCCCCACAACAGGTAGCCCTGGGTGATCCCCGGCCAAAGAATCCTCCAGAGCCTGCTTGGAGGCTTCACGTCTCTGCTATCCCCCACACTACCTATCTGGAAGAGGGCCGTGGCGACGGAGGGCCCCCAACGTCCTGCTGAAACGGCAGCTGGAGTGGCTGCTGGGCCTTCAGGCAGCGTTCCTGTGCCTCGAGTGCCTTCTGAAGGAGGAAGAAGAAGAGACGATAGCCTCTGACACGCGTGATGACTTGACGCTATACGGAGGTTCTGTCACGGTGGCCCCCCGTGCCCCCCGTACCCCCCGGCGCCTGCAGCAGCTCTCGCTGCTCGCTGGCGACCAGGCGCCGAGTGATATCGCGGTCGGTTCCGCACACGTGGGACGCCGGGGCGGGGCCTGGCGTGCTGACGCGACGGACCCCAGGTTTAAAGCCCAGACTCACAGAGACACCGTTGCCCTGACGTGGTAGTTACTTTCCCGCAGAGCTCTTGTGTGTTTTTGGCTAACAAACTATTCTGTGTATGACCCTTGCATTGGCAAACGAACCATTCTGTGTATGACCCTTGGCATTGGCAAACGAACCATTCTGTGTATGACCCCTGGCATTGGCAAACGAACCATTCTGTGTATGACTCCTGGCATTGGCAAACGAACCATTCTGTGTATGACTCCTGGCATTGGCAAACGAACCATTCTGTGTATGACCCCTGGCATTGCGAAGGAACCATTCTGTGTATTGACCCTTGGCATTGCCGAACGAACCATTCTGTGCATGACCCCTGGTATTGGCATTTACTCTTCTAATGTACTCTGGTAGTGAGGTCTGTGTGGCACCCTAAGCACACATACGACACCCTATTATATTGTTTAGGTCTTGGGAAGAGCTAACTATTCTGGGTCTGTGTATAGTGTCTCTAGTGTTATTGTGTGATAACACTACTCTTGTCAAATACTTGTGTCTGTGAGTGCGCTCGATGCATGCCGACCATTCAAGGATCGGAAGGTAGAGAGTGCCTGGCGTATAGGGACCACTCATAATAGAGGGATCGCGTGACATTACGTCAGGGCCAATGGATCGCAGCCTCTCTAATCAGTTGACACGTATTGCAGCCAGCCAGAAAGAGCAGGACACATAGGATGGACCAGATTGCTCTGCCCTGCAAACCCTGTTAAATCGATCCAATACTGGAACTGCAGTCCTCCAGACCCAGTATTGCCTAGGGTCAGTTCGGCCGCTCCCGAGGGATGTAGGCTCAGTATGAAGGCACCCTTACGCTATGATGGACACCAAAATTATTGCCGGGGTTTTTGACCCAACTCGAGATCTTGTTCGAGAACAATCCAGGGTCCTGTATGTCTGATAAAGCCAAAGTAGGCTATCTGATTAATCATTTAACTGAAAAAGCTTTATTGTGGGCCACGCCCTTGTGGGAAAATAAGAAACCCATCATCTATGA
>RXON01003246.1:0-33905 GCA_009667805.1 Leptobrachium leishanense
TCCCATACATATGCCTCTAGGGGAGCCAGAGGACAAACAGCTGGCAGTCCTCAGAGCCAAATTAACACAGGACTACATATATATAGCAGACTTATGAAATAAGAGTATGCATTAACAGATTGACAGCAAGTAATACTCATCCAGTCCTTGGTTTTCAATGATGATGGTGTGGGCAAAATGGAGCTCACCGCCGCCCTGTCTCTCCAGTAAATGAAAAATCATTGCAATACCTCAATGTCCCCTGCCCAGCCATTTTATATCCTCCCTTGCATTGTTCCTCCATTGTACCCAATCACAAAGAGCCATGCTTCAGCTCATTAGAACAAAGCCTGACCCATATAACAAGGAAACCTCCTTTCTTTCCTCTTGCATAATACAGAGATAATTCTTAAGCCTTTTTCATTCCTTAATTAGTCATTCTCTCGAACGAAACCTCCTATAAATCAGTGAGACCCCCTGATGTGGTGGCAGTGACAAGACACAGATTACCTCAATTCCCAGATTTTTGGAGAAATTACTGACCCCCAAAATACTTGGTGGCAGTGAGTGAGAACACACAGATTACCTTAATTCCCAAATATTTTGTAGAAATTACTGACCCCCAAAATACTTTGTGGCACTGGCAGTGACAAGACACAGATCACCAAAATTCCCAAATATTTTGTAGAAATTACTGACCCCCAAAATACTTTGTGGCACTGGCAGTGACAAGACACAGATCACCTCAATTCCCAAATATTTTGTAGCAATTACTGACCCCCAAAATACTGGGTGTCAGTGAGAACACACAGATTACAACAAGTCCCAGATATTTTGAAGAAATGAGAGACCCCCAGTAGCTGGTGGCAGACTGGCAGTGAGAACACAAACTAGCACAACAACAATCTCCTCTCAAACGCGTGCTGAAGCGCTGTGTGAAACCTTATATAGTGTGCTGCGGGACTTAGCTCTGTGAGCCCATGATTGGGCAAAATTTGCCCAATCAGGACTCTGAGCCGTGATTGGCATAGTCTTGAACCTGTCTTGCACCTGACCTGTGGTCAGGTGCCAGGCTGTAGCCAATTACAAGCATCAGGCCAGTGGAAAAGTGCATTGTGGTCCATTGTGGTGCATTGTGGGCGAACACGCAGCGAACAAGCAGAAATGTTCGTATTTCGCGCACATGCGAACAGGCTATGTTCGATGCGAATTCCGAACCAATTGAACCGAACAGCTCATCCCTACTTCCAGGGACTGGAGCGGAAGAGTTGCTGGTGCCTCTGCTCTTCTCCCAATGTGCCATTACCAGGGGCTGACTGGCAACTTTTGGCCTAGTGGGCAAGTACAACCCAGAGGCACATAGTACAGCAACTCGACCCCCACTTAAAGTGCGTCGGCCGCTCACCTCTGCTCTTACTTGCGGCCTCCGTACTGATTTTCTCTTTTGTTATCAATTACAGCGGCATCTCCCCATAGTAACCTGAGGCTGCGAGTGAGCAGCAGAGGAGCGCAGCACTTCCCTCCTGAGCTTTTTGTGCCCATCATGTTTAAAAGCAATTTTAAGTCATGTTTTATTATAGGACTCATGGAATTATGGCTCAATATTTTCAACAGACTCGGCAGATTCAAAATACACTGCTCAGAAAAAAAAATATCACAGGAACACTTTTTAACCCTTTCACTGCTGAGGCATTTCACCCCTGTGTGCTGAGCTTATTTTTACCGCTTTCACTCATCATGTTTAAACGCGATTTGAAGCCACGTTTTATTATACGACCCAGACATATTATATATCGTTCTTTCCGGCAGACTCGGCAGATTCATGATATATCATTATTATATGTATACGTCATGACCTGCCTGAATATTAAAACAAAAAATGCAATAAAATATGAATTTTTAATCATCTACAGTGTGTAAAGTGTTTTTCTGTGTGTGGGGTGCGCTTCTTTTCTAAAAAATTAGAAATGGGGACTCGTTACATTTTTTTGGGGGAAATTATGTGATTTTTAGCAAACTCCCCCATAGAATAAATCGTTAGTGCAGCATCATTGTTCACATTATAATTGAAATGGGAACAAAATTGCTGCATTAATAAAAATAACACAAAAAAAAAACACGTTATTATTTTTTTTATTATTTTTTTATTAATTTGGTCATGTTTGGTATCCTGCTCTGGCCTTTCGAATGACACCAGATATGACCCATCTAGCTGCCACCGTTTGGGAGATATGGGGGTTCAAAGGAACCCCCTAGCTAGACCATGGGATTTCCTTAGGAAATCCCTGGGCAGCTAGGGGTTCCCCGGCTAACTGACAACATCAAGCCATGTGTGATGATGTCAGATGAGGAGGGCGGACCCGGAGGTCCGATGGCAGCCCCCACCGGAACTAGGCCGTGATCTGGCGCCGCATCGCGGGCCGGCGCCTCAGGGGTTAAAGTCAGACACCGCTCAAAGGGGAGACTCTCCCCTTTTAAGCGGTGCCTGGCTTTTCCCTCTAGCTCCTCCTGATCGGGAGGGAGAGGCATCCAGAAGGCTGCCCCCTCCTTTTAGGCGATCTCCCGGTTGCCTGAAAATGATGTCATCGCGCCAGACACGATGACGTCAATTGCGTCGGGAGGGCCCTGGAATGCAACGTCGGACTTCAATGAAGTCAGAATGTCGCGGGACCCCGGAGCAGAGTGGTGAGTGTGGGGAACGTCCTCCGCATACAGCGGGAGCCTCCTAGGACGTTCCCCACATGTCATCCGCAGTGAAGGGGTTAATCAGAGTATAGCATCAAGTTAATTAAACCCTTGGGATATTGATCGGGTCAGTACGGGAGCAGGTGAGGTTGTTAATTTCATTAACCCCAAAACAGCTGAAACTGATTAACAATAGGTGCACCAGATGGGCAACAATGAGACGACCCCCAAAACAGGGATCGTTTTTTCACAGGTGGAGCAACTGACATTTTTTCCCCCCTCTCATCTTTTTCTGTTTTTTTGCTAGTTTTGCATTTGGCCGGGGTCAGTGTCACTCCTGGTGGCATGAGGCGATACCTGGAGCCTACAGCGGTTTCACAGGCAGTCCAACTCCTCCAGGATGGTGCATCAATACGTGCTATGGCCAGAAGGTTTGTCTCCCAGCACAGTCTCAAGAGCATGGAGGAGATTCCAGGAGGCAGGCAGTTACTCTAGGAGAGCTGGACAGGCCAGTAGAAGGTCCTTAACAAATCAGTAGGATGGGTGATGGCTCCTTTGTGCAAGGAGGAACAGGATGAGCATTGCCCCATTCCAGAGCCCTAGAAAATGACCTCCAGCAGGCCACTTGAGTGAATGTCTCGGACCAAAGAATTATAAACAGACTTCATGAGGGTGGCCTGAGGGCCCGACATCCTCTAGTGGGCCCTGTGCTCATTGCCCGGCACCGTGGAGCTCGATTGGCATTTGCTATTGAAAACCAGAATTGGCAGGACCACCACAGGCGCCCTGTGCGTTTCGAGGATGAGCGCAGGTTCACCCTGACACATGTGACAGATGTGAAAGGGTCTGGAGAAGTCGTGGAGAACGTTATGCTGCCTGTAACATCATTCAGCATGACCGGTTTGGTGGGGAGTCAGTGATGGTCTGGGGAGGCATATCCATGGAGGGACACACAGACCTCTACAGGCTAGACAACGGCACCCTGACTGCCATTAGGTATTGGGATGAAATCCTTGTAACCCATTGTCAGACCCTATGCTGGTGCAGTGGGTCCTGGGTTCCTCATGGTGCACGAAAATGCCCGGACTCAAGTGGTGAGAGTATACAGCCAGTTCCTGGAGGATGAAAGAATGGATACCACTGAATGGCCCTCACGCTCAACTGACCTAAATCCAATAGACCTGTCACGGTTCCCAGATCCCACCACGCAGTACTTAACACCCCACACTCCACAGAGCCCAGAAGCTACCAACAGAGTAGCCGTGAAAGATCTCTGACGGTCTGGTCCTTAGAATTGGCCAGGTAAACTAGCTAGACAGAAAGGGTTAACAACACAGGGAGTAGTCAGCCGAGCCAGAATCAGGAATACAGAGTTCAGAATGGTCAAATGGAATAGCCGGGTCGATATCAGAGCAGTGGCGTAGTACAAGAAGAATGGTCTAGGGCAACAGAAGGCAGAATAGTCAGAAACAAGCAGAGGTCAATAACGGGTTAATTCAATATAGCAGTCAGGTACAAGGAGCTCAGGTATGGATAACACGATCTGGCAACTGCTGAGAATACACTGAGGGTTTTTTAAGACCTTCACCAGGCCAGCGCCCCCCACTCAAGCCGCGCCTCATGCAGCCACCTCCCTGCCTGTCTCCATTTAAACCGGGCATTGGTCAGCGAGCAGCATCAGACATGCTGCCCTCAAGCACACAGGTAGGGCTGGAAGCTCCCAACGTTACAAGACCTCTCTAGGACATTATGTTTCGGTCCATCCGACACTGCCAGATTGCACCTCAGTCTGTTCAGGAGCTCAGTGATGCCCATGTCCATATCTAGGAGGAAATATCCCAGGGCACCATACATCATCTCAGGAGCATGCCCTAACATTGTCAGGTGCGCATACAAGCACGTGTGGGCCAGACAAAATACTGAGGAACATTTTGAGTTGCTGCAAAGAAATTTCAGCAAAATGGACTAACCTGCCGCATCAATTTTTCACTTTGATCTTTAGGGTGTCTTTGAAATCAGCCCTCTCTCTAGGTTCATAATTTTCATTTCCATCAAACAATGTCGCTTCCATTTGTTCCGAACACATTACCCAGTCCATATCAGTATAGATATCCAGCAGGAGATTTTTCCCCATTGAGATCTGATGTGGTTTCAAAGTGTTCCTTTAATGTTTTTGAGCAGTGTATATCATTATTATATACGTCATGTCCTGTCAGAATGCTATAACAAAAAATTTCCATTCAGATTTCAACCGTTTACTGCGTGAAAAAAGATTTTATTCACATTTTATCATCCAAGCCTTTGTGGTTATATATTCTATGGGGCATTCCTGTTAAATAGAAAATTGAAATAGGAACCTGTTAATGCATTTTCTGCAAAAATAGACAATTTTAATAAAAACTGGAAAAAAATGAATCTGTTTGCTTGTATTTTGCCGCATTGTATTTTATGAATAACATGACCATGTAGAAAACACTGCTCTTGCTCCCAGTATGGGAAATGATAAGGTAAGTAGTGGCAGTGGTATTGCTCATTTTTTACGTGACAAACAAACAGTGCCATTGCTTTGGAACAAAAATAAATAGATAAGAGAAAAATAAAAATGTTATTATGTTTTATAAGGTCAGGTTTGGCATCATTGGAAAGGCCAGACTCTGACCTGTCCAATGGCATCTCACTTGACCTTGTGCGATGTAAAGATCAGAGATGCAGTGTTCCAAAGTACCCCCAGCGCCACTCGGTGGAGTGCGGCAGTTCACGTTTTTGATGGAACAATGCATAATAACTAGATGTAACCCCTGGAGTACAGTAATTCTACTACCCTGCAGTTTCCATGTAGTAACCAGCAGATGGCGACCTTCTGTTTGCTCTGAGATTCAAGACTGTGTGGCTCTATGGTTTTGTGTGTGGAGGCAGGGCTGCAAGAGAGGAAGCAAGAGAGAGGAAGCTGGAAGATGATGGTGGCTGAGATTTGTGGTATTGTGTCCAGTGCTGAAGCATCCTGCATAAAGGCTCCCAGCAGACTCTGTATCCAGATCAAAGCACAGAACTGTTCCTGGCAGTGATTGTTCTGCAGAGTGAAAGAATCCCAGTGGAGCAGCTTCTCCCCTTCCTGGACAAAATCTGATTGCAGACTGTGGAGTGGTAATCTGAGACCTCTCCAATTGGTTTTACAACAAGGCATTCTGACACTGGTTACTAAAGCAGCAGTCTGACTTCTCTGATCCCTGGAACATCCCAGCATATTACTAACAAAGTGGATTACAATTATTCTGGGCCCCAACAATGTGCACCACCTACCTATGGTACCATTAGGGAAAAGACTAGGATGGACCTCAGTATTGTTTGTGGGTGGGTAAACTCATACTGACTCTTGCGTTATTTACTTATTCCACTGCATTATGTTTATTTACACCGTTACATTTATTTTTGCATAGAGTTTTGCTGTGCAATACAAAGTTCTATAATAGACAGCTCTGTGTTGATTTATTGCTTTTTAAAATATGTTCCCAACTGGATCTCACACCCAAAGCCTGGATGTTCAGTTGGGTGGAGGCACTGCCGCAGTCATGCACCCCAACTCCCAGGTAGCGGAGGCTCAGGATCGGCTTTCAGAGCGCTTGAAGGTAACTGAGGTAAAGGACCACAGGGGTATTTGTGGGACTACGCAAAAACCCGTTACATAGACATGTGCATTTTTTTTCATAACGAATAGGTTTTCGTCCAAATTTTTGCTTATTCGGAGATTCGGACCAATCCGAAAACCCGAATAAAATAAGGAACGAAAATAACTAAAATACGGCAATCCGAATAAATGAAAGAACGAAAATACATAAATGAATAGTCAATAGAATGAAAATACCAAAAATCAAATAGACGAAAGACCAAAAATCCGAATCGGTGGAAGAACGAAAAGATTAGAAATAACAAATCCATTATATTTCTTTAGGATCCATTTGATTTTTCGGATGGGCGGTGTTACGGTTGAACTCTGTCCAATCAGCTTGTTCTTTTTCAGTCAGACTGCATTCCAGAGAGGGGGGGGGTTGTTTTTCGGCCGATTTTCTTTTCGGCTCGTTTCGTTTTGGCTCGTTGTTTCGTATCGACTTTCATTTCCTGATATCGGAAAATTTTGGTCTTTCGGATCGTCTGTTCTCGTCGTTTCAAAGGGTCTATTTCGTTTTGACTTCGACGAATGGTATTTCGGATGCTCCGATATTTTGGTCGATATGGTAATTCTGCCGATTCGTTCCTTTGGACGTATTGTTTTTTTATGAAAGATCCTTTTTTTCTTATGAATATGCATTGCACAACTTTATTTAATCCTATTAAAATGGTAGGAAAGAAAAGAAAATGAACAAAACAATTTACCTCTACAGAATAATGCAGCATATGAATCTGCACACTGCGGGGCAGCACCTCTACAGTATAATTAATACAGCATATGAATCTGCACACTGCCAGGCAGCATCTCTACAGTATAATAATGCTGCATATGAATCCGCACACTGCCGGGCAGCACCTCTACAGTATATACAGCATATGAATCCACACACTGCCGGGCAGCACCTCTCTGCGGTATAATTAATGCAGCATATGAATCCGCACACTACTGGGAAGCACCTCTCTGCAGTATAATTGTGGATTATTCCAGCCTTGGTGTTAGAATAATCTTAAATTTTAATAAAGACAGGAAGCGAATATTTTGCAATCTCTTCTCTTTACTAAATCACAGCAGCAAAGAGAGTTTTACATAGCATTCCCACGAGAGAGCAGTAAATCCCTCCCACAGCCTCTTTTCTTGCGTGCGGGACGAGCAGGAATGTCCATGAAACAGAAAGTCCGGAACAACTGAAGATGAAGAAACCTAAGTGAACTTGACGTCAACTGGCCGAAACAGGAGGAACCGGAGTTCAACAGGCGAGTTGCAGACCAGCGGAGCAACGGAGTCCAATCAGGCTAAGGAGAAAACAGAGGATACGTGAAAGTACCATGTGATGGAAACGTGTCAATCAGCAGGTAACTAACTCACTAGTGAAGAGCTATCAAGAACACTATGAACAAGGTCGAGAAGACTAGCCCTAGACTAACTAGACATGCAAACATCGAATCCTACTAATGGAGGGAAAAACAATTAGATAAATGATGAACACAGAGTCGTTGAAGTCGTGTTTTTTTTTTTTTTTTTATTCAGTAGAAAATGCGGTAAATGTAAACAACCAGGGCATGGGCGGGAGGGAAAAATATTCGCCTCCTGTCTTTATTAAAATTAAGATTATTCTAACACCAAGGCTGGAATAATCCACAATTTTATATCAAGTCAGGAGGCTTCATATTTTGCAGTTTTAAAGCTGCACTAGAGCCCCGGATGCATGGGAACGAGGGCAAAAATAGAAGGTATGGAACGTAACCGCCCTGGACCAATCAGCAGCCGCCAGTATATCGGACAGAGAACTCCCGGCATCCACAACAGAGGAAGCCGCAGCGCCCCGCACGGAGTGCGCGCCAAAGTGAGGAGCAACGCCCGCAAGGGAGAGTAGCCAGCGAACCCATCTAGAGAGGGTAGGTGAAGAGACAGGTTTGTAAGGGGTGACATAGGAGACCAAAAGTTGGCCAGGAGAGGAGCGCAAGGGACGCAAACCAGAGAGGTAAGTGGAAACACAACGAGCAACACACAATAGGGGATCAGAAGGAAAGTAAGGATAGGAAACCTCCGAAGAAATTGTTTTAGTACGCCTGGTAAGTGTGAAAACTACGCCCTCAGGGGAGAAAGCCATAGCGTGCGCATCGAAGGCCCTAACATCTGAGACACGTCGAAAGGACACCAAACCTAAAAGGACTGTTAGTTTAGCCAAGAGCTGATGGAGGGACAGCGAATCATTATTGACCAGCTACGCAGGAACTCGAGCATCAGCACAACATCCCAGAAATGAGCATACTTAGGGGCCGGCGGGCGACCGAGCCAAAAGCCTCGGAGGAGACGACACACGGAAGGGTCCCGACCCACAGGAATGCTACCCAAGGGAGCGTGAGCTGCCGAAATGGCCGAGCGGGACAGATTAACCGTACGGTATGATTTTCCGGTCGTGGAAAGGTCTGCTAAAAAATTAAGTATTAGAGGTAGAGGGGCTGTAGCGGGATCAGCCTGTTGTTGCACACACCAACTACACCAAGTTCTGCAGGTGTAACGGTAGCTCTTTCTTGTGCCAGGAGCCCAGAATCCCCATAATAAGGAGCGAGCTGCATCTGATAGACCTGGCAGCATGCAGGGTCCCTGGAAATCGTCCACGCCACCAGGGGAAGGTTGCCCTCCAAAACCAACGGGTGTGGCCTGCCTTGAGGGTCCAGCAGAATTGAGTGGAAGGGACAGAAGCGGGTGGAGACAAGAAAGTTCCAACGTCAGAGGAAACCAGGGCTGAGCGTGCCACAGGGGTGTGATTAGAGAATCTGAATCCTCCGTCTGCGGACTTCCTGGATCGTGCGTGTGATCATCGGGAATGGTGGAAAAGCGTAGGCTCCCGACGGTGGCCATGGTTGGAGGAAAGCGTCCACTGCTGTCGCCTGCGGTCTGGAAGCCAGCTGAAGTAGGCCTGCGTCTGATGGTTCAAGCGGAAGCGAACAGATCGAGATGAAAAAGGCCCTCTCAGCATCGACAAGTGTTGGAACGTCGCATCGTCCAATTTCCAGTCGCTGGAGTCTCTCCAGTATCTTGAAACCCAATCCACCACATAGTTTGAACCGGGCAGATATTCCGCTGTGAGGGAGATGTTCCGTTTCAGGCAGTAGTTGAAAAGGGAGAGCGTAAGGTCCAACAGGAGCTTGGAACGGGAGCCCCCTAGCCGGTGGACATATTGGACCGTGGAGATGTTGTCCATTTGGAGGAGTAGAGAGCAGTCCCTGAGGTCTTGGGGTAAAACTGCGGACAGCAAAGGAGCCGGCGATGAGCTCCAAGCAGTTGATGTGAAGGTGCTGTTCCTCTGGCGTCCATGCACCTCCTGTGGACACGGACCCGCAGGTCGCTCCCCAGCCCGATTGGCTGGCGTCCGATTCCAGTACGAAGTACGCCCATTCCATGCTTCCATGTGTCGCAGCCACCATAGGAGCTCCACTCGAACCTCCGGGGTGATAGGGACCAACTGGTCGTAGGAGGGATTGAGGCAGAGGTATGTAGTCTTCAGACGTTGCATCTCCCGATAGTGCAATGGGTCCAGGAAAATGGCTTGGATGGAGGAAGAGAGTAGGCCTACAACTCTCGCCAGATCTCAGAGGCAGAGGGTGTCCGTCAGGACGCCCCGTAGGGTCTTCTTGATGGTTCAAAGCTTTTGCGAAGGGAGACGTAGTTGGCAAGACGTGGAGTCTATTTCGAATCCCAGGAAGGTGACCTTTTGGGCTGGACGAAGTGCCGACTTGTCCACGTTGATGATGAACCCGAGGTCTTGCAGGAGTGTAACCACTAAGGCCGTGTGACGGGAAGACTGGACGGATCCTGAGCCAGTATTAGTATCTCGTCCAGATAGATGATGGTCCTGATGCCTTGAGCGCGTATGAAGGCCATAACCGTTTGAGGAGCTTTGTGAAGCACCATGGCGCGGAGCTGAGGCAGAACGGTAGGCAGGTGAACTGCCAGAGGTCGTGGTGCCAGTAAAATTGCAGGTTTGACCGAGACCTGTGAGGTCCAGTCTTGTGAACCAGTCGCCGTCTCAGAGGAGGTCCCTGAGCAGGTGTATTCCCTCCATCTTGAAGTGGCGATAGGACACGAAGGCATTGAGGGCTTTCAAATTTATGACCGGACAGAGATTCCCAGACTTTTTGTGTACTAGGAACACATGGCTTATGAAGCGTGGGTGGTCTAGTGCGGGGAGGATGGCCCCTTTTAACTGCAGGGAACGAAGCTCCCTGTCTATCAGTGACTCGGGCGAGGCTGTTGAAGCCGCGACCGACGGGAACTCCCGAGGATTGGGCTTGGTCTATATTGCACGTCCGTGCTCTGATTGGTGGTGAGGCGAGGTCTATAGGAGTTGTTGTATCGGCTGGCGACCGACCTCTTTGTGCGCCAGCCCTGGAGAAAAAACGAGTCTGTGGGTGGAAGACTCTTTTTCATATATACTGGACCTTCTGCAGGTTCGTATAGACCTTAACCTTACAGTTAGCTCTTTTAAGAAGAGATCCCAAACAGCAACCCCTTAGCTGCAGGACCCAACTCCTTGGTGCACATGCTGGTAAGTTTTGTATCAAAAACGAAAAAACACCACCTTGCGGCGTTCGGAAGAGATGCCAACATTGGCGTTACCTAAAAGGCAGAGAGCACGCTGTGCCCATTCTCGGACCATCGCGGGGTCTAGCGGAGTATTGTTAGTTAATGACGAAAATAACGGAATGGGGGCCAAAAAAGTCTAGCAGTTTGTCCTGAGCGACGCGGAGGCCCTGTTCCAGACCACGACGAGGATCCCTGCCAGCTTACCCATGAAGGTGACGAAATCCTCGAATTCCGGGGGAGAGACCTTGTCTGGCAAGGTCGGGCGGGGCATTTTGCGCAAACGTGCCCTGTCTGCTTTTTCTAAGGGACAGCGTAGCCAAAAGCACAGGAGCTCGGCTACGTGGTCAGGTGGGAGCTAGGCCGAAGACCTGGGGTGGGTAGTAGTGCGCGGGTCGAAAGAGGGTACTCCTCGAGCGTCGAGGATCTACAATGGGGTATCCGAGGACACCAGGGTGGCGTGGCGGTACTGGCGTGGCAGAGAGAGGCACAATGGCCATGGCATCAGAACGGGGCTCACCCGTTGACCTAGGAGTAGCTGGCGGGGACACCGGCGGTCTCTGCTCTTTCCTCCTTCGGGTAATCAGCCCGGTAATTAATCCTCCAGGTCGCAAATATCGTCCCCTTCATGGTGGGCAGACATGCGAGAGGATTTTTTAGCGGGCCCTTGCCCTAGCCTGCAGAGTCAGACTGGCCCTTCCAGGGTCTTTTGCGTGACGGTGCGGCAGCTTCGGACTGATCAGACTGAGAGTCCACAGATTGAGCCGGGGACTGGGCCCGAGAAAGCACCGGAGGATCCGGCTGTGGAAGTGGAGGTAAAGCTGCCAGGGCTATGGTAGGGTCTCGGAAATAGCAGTAAGGAGCCAGGCCTTAAGCTCCTCCTGATTGATGGCCCCTCCACAATTAAATCCCATAAAAAAAAAAAATGTAAGGTGTAAAACGCTCGTCCCGTCGGGAGACCACAAGCAGATGGCACAGCGCAACCTGCAGGCGGGAAAGTGCCCGCACAGCAGGGACGAACCTATGGAGGAAAACAGATTAAATCCACAGTAATACAGTAGAAAAAAACACAATAAAATTACAGAAAGATCAATCGAAAATACAGTAAACTACAATTAAACTAGGCCTGACAACCAGGAGCTGTTTCAAAAACGTATCACCTGGTCGTCAGCAGCAAAGAGAAGAGGCTGTGGGAGGGACTTACTGCTCTCTTGTGGGAATGCTATTTGTTTAATTGGTTTTTACTGTTGCTATGTAAAACTCCTTTGCTGCTGTGAATTTAGTTAAAGAGAATAGATTGCAAAATATTCACTCCTAAGCTAGGGTCAGACTGAGGCAGTGCGAACGCGCGTTCTGGCGCACATAATCACGGCCGCACTAGCAGCAGATGACGGGCAATGACAGCCCATATACAAGTACGTCGCACAAAAGTCCGGCCGCGCAACGCAAGTGGAAAATGAACGCATTTTTTTCGAGAACGTTAAACCGCTGGTACTGACGTACAGAGTGCGCTGCGTTCCGCATAGCAGCGTTGTGTGCGTTGATTAGGAGATGTCAGACGCTGCTAGTGTGCGGCCAACATAACGTTCAAAACAGCGGATTTCCCTAGACTTCTTTTCACCCCATCGTCATGAAAACGTCCAGAATTGCGCATCGTCTGACCACTTAAGCGTATTCCGTTGAAAAAATGCGTTGCGCACGCATCGACTACATTTTGACGTGGCCGCAGAAAATGCGCTCATCTGCCCTAGCCTAACTTGATATAAAATTAATGCAGCATATGAATCCACACTCTGCTGGGAAGCGCCTCTCTGCGGTATATTTAATGCAACATATGAATCCGCACACTGCTGGGAAGAGCCTCTCTGTAGTATAATTAATGCAGCATATGAATCCACACACTGCTGGGAAGCGCCTCTCTGCAGTATAATAATGCAGCATATGAATCCACACACTGCTGGGAAGCACCTCTCTGCAGTATAATTAATGCAGCATATGAATCCACACACTGCTGGGAAGCACCTCTCTGCGGTATAATTAATGCAGCATATGAATCCACACACTGCTGGGAAGCGCCTCTCTGCAGTATAATTAATGCAGCATATGAATCCACACACTGCTGGGAAGCGCCTCCCTGCGGTATAATTAATGCAGCATATGAATCCACACACTGCTGGGAAGCACCTCTCTGCAGTATATAATTAATGCAGCATATGAATCCACACACTGCTGGGAAGCACCTCTCTGCGGTATAATTAATGCAGCATATGAATCCACACACTGCTGGGAAGCGCCTCTCTGCGGTATAATTAATGCAGCATATGAATCCACACACTGCTGGGAAGCGCCTCTCTGCGTATAATTAATGCAGCATATGAATCCACACACTGCTGGGAAGCGCCTCTCTGCAGTATAATTAATGCAGCATATGAATCCACACACTGCTGGGAAGCACCTCTCTGCGGTATAATTAATGCAGCATATGAATCCACACACTGCTGGGAAGAGCCTCTCTGCGGTATAATTAATGCAGCATATGAATCCACACACTGCTGGGAAGCACCTCTCTGCGGTATAATTAATGCAGCATATGAATCCACACACTGCTGGGAAGAGCCTCTCTGCAGTATAATTAATGCAGCATATGAATCCCACACTGCTGGAAGCACCTCTCTGCGTATAATTAATGCAGCATATGAATCCACACACTGCTGGGAAGCGCCTCTCTGCAGTATAATTAATGCAGCATATGAATCCACACACTGCGGGAAGTTCCTCTCTGCAGTATAATTAATGCAGCATATGAATCCACACACTGCTGGGAAGCGCCTCTCTGCAGTATAATTAATGCAGCATATGAATCCACACACTGCTGGGAAGCGCCTCTCTGCAGTATAATTAATGCAGCATATGAATCCACACACTTGGGAAGCGCCTCTCTGCAGTATAATTAATGCAGCATATGAATCCACACACTGCTGGAAGCACCTCTCTGCAGTATAATTAATGCAGCATATGAATCCACACACTGCTTGGAAGCGCCTCTCTGCAGTATAATTAATGCGCAGCATATGAATCCACACACTGCTGGGAAGCGCTTCCCTGCGTATAATTAATGCAGCATATGAATCCACACACTGCTGGGAAGCGCCTCCCTGCGGTATAATTAATGCAGCATATGAATCCACACACTGCTGGGAAGCACCTCTCTGCAGTATAATTAATGCAGCATATGAATCCACACACTGCTGGGAAGCACCTCTCTGCGTATAATTAATGCAGCATATGAATCCACACACTGCTGGGAAGCGCCTCTCTGCAGTATAATTAATGCAGCATATGAATCCACACACTGCTGGGAAGAGCCTCTCTGCGGTATAATTAATGCAGCATATGAATCCACACACTGCTGGGAAGCACCTCTCTGCGGTATAATTAATGCAGCATATGAATCCGCACACTGCTGGGAAGCACCTCTCTGCGGTATAATTAATGCAGCATATGAATCCGCACACTGCTGGAAGCGCCTCTCTGCAGTATAATTAATGCAGCATATGAATCCACACACTGCTGGGAAGCGCCTCTCTGCAGTTATAATTAATGCAGCATATGAATCCACACACTGCTGGGAAGCACCTCTCTGCAGTATAATTAATGCAGCATATGAATCCACACACTGCTGGGAAGCGCCTCTCTGCAGTATAATTAATGCAGCATATGAATCCACACACTGCTGGGAAGTTCCTCTCTGCAGTATAATTAATGCAGCATATGAATCCACACACTGCTGGAAGCGCCTCTCTGCAGTATAATTATGCAGCATATGAATCCACACACTGCTGGGAAGTTCCTCTCTGCAGTATAATTAATGCAGCATATGAATCCACACACTGCTGGGAAGCGCCTCTCTGCAGTATAATTAATGCAGCATATGAATCCACACACTGCTGGGAAGTTCCTCTCTGCAGTATAATTAATGCAGCATTGAATCCACACACTGCTGGAAGCGCCTTCTCTGCAGTATAATTAATGCAGCATATGAATCCACACACTGCTGTGAAGCGCCTCTCTGCAGTATAATTAATGCAGCATCATGAATCCGCACACTGCTGGGAAGCACCTCTCTGCGCAGTATAATTAATGCAGCATATGAATCCACACACTGCTGGGAAGTGGCATAGCGAGGGGGGGGCAGAGGGGGCGCCTGACAGGGAGGGGAGCCGAAAGCATGCCCCCCACAAGTAAATATTACTGACCCGAGGCTCCATCCTCGCTGTGCGCGTGAGAAGGAAGGGAGCAGCCACAGTCAATCAGCTTACTGGCTGCTGTGTCACGTGATGCAGGGCTCCCAGAAGAGTTAGAGAACAGTGGGAGTGAGTGCAGCATGCTGCTACTGATTTGACTCTGCAGAAATCTCATCCCACTAATCTACAGGAGAGGTGAGGCCCCCTTATTACTGCCCCCCGCCCCCCCCCCCAGCCTGGATCCCTCTCCTGCAAGCTGGTTTCTCTGCAGCCAGTGGCGTAGCGTGGGGGGGGCTGGGGGGGCCGTGGCCCTGGGCGCAGTTTTGTTAGGGGCGCATTTGCGCCCCTAAAACTGGGCCGGGTTGAGGGACGCAGATGCCGGGCAGCGCGGGAGCGCCTGCCCGGTCTTTAACAGTCCGTCCTGTTAGGTGATGCGGCTGCGCGGCGTGCGCAGCCGTCACGTGGTCCGGCTAATCAGGTGGTACGGAGTCTCTACCACCTGATTGGCCGGACCACGTGACGGCTGCGCGGCATCACCTAACAGGACGGACTGTTAAAGACAGGGCAGGCGCTCCCGCGCTGCCCGGCATCTGCGTCCCCGGTCCCCTCAACCCCCGCCGGAGCTGGGGCCTGGGGCAATATCCAGGTAAGGGCTGGGGGCAAATCCATGAGCTGGGGGGCAAATCCATGAGATGGGGGCAAATCCATGAGTGAGCTGGGGGGCAAATCCATGAGATGGGGCAACCATCATGAGTGAGCTGGGGGGCAAATCCATGAGATGGGGGCAAATCCATGAGTGAGCTGGGGGGCAAGTCCATGAGACGGGGCAAATCCATGAGTGAGCTGGGGGGCAAGTCCATGAGATGGGGGCAAATCCATGAGATGGGGGCAAATCCATGAGTGAGCTGGGGGGCAAATCCATGAGTGAGCTGGGGGCAAATCCATGAGATGGGGGCAAATCCATGAGCTGGGGGGCAAATCCATGAGCTGGGGCATATCCATGAGCTGGGGGGCAAATCCATGAGCTGGGGGCAAATCATGAGATGGGGGCAAATCCATGAGTGAGCTGGGGGGCAAATCCATGAGCTGGGGGCAAATCCATGAGCTGGGGGCAAATCCATGAGCTGGGGGGCAAATCCATGAGCTGGGGGCAAATCCATGAGATGGGGGCAAATCCATGAGTGAGCTGGGGGGCAAATCCATGAGATGGGGGCAAATCCATGAGTGAGCTGGGGGGCAAATCCATGAGATGGGGCAAATCCATGAGTGAGCTGGGGGGCAAGTCCATGAGAGGGGCAAATCCATGAGTGAGCTGGGGCAAGTCCATGAGATGGGGGCAAATCCATGAGATGGGGCAAATCCATGAGTGAGCTGGGGGGCAAATCCATGAGTGAGCTGGGGGCAAATCCATGAGCTGGGGGCAAATCCATGAGATGGGGGCAAATCCATGAGCTGGGGGGCAAATCCATGAGCTGGGGCATATCCATGAGCTGGGGGGCAAATCCATGAGCTGGGGGCAAATCCATGAGCTGGGGGCAAATCCATGAGCTGGGGGCAAATCCATTGAGATGGGGGCAAATCCATGAGTGAGCTGGGGGGCAAATCCATGAGCTGGGGGCAAATCCATGAGCTGGGGGGCAAATCCATGAGCTGGGGGGCAAATCCATGAGCTGGGGGCAAATCCATGAGATGGGGGCAAATCCATGAGTGAGCTGGGGGCAAATCCATGAGATGGGGGCAAATCCATGAGTGAGCTGGGGGGCAAATCCATGAGCTGGGGGGCAAATCCATGAGCTGGGGGCAAATCCATGAGCTGGGGGCAAATCCAATAGATGGGGCAAATCCATGAGTGAGCTGGGGGGCAAATCCATGAGCTGGGGGGCAAATCCATGAGCTGGGGGCAAATCCATGAGATGGGGGCAAATCCATGAGTGAGCTGGGGGGCAAATCCATGAGATGGGGGCAAATCCATGAGTGAGCTGGGGGCAAATCCATGAGATGGGGGCAAATCCATGAGTGAGCTGGGGGCAAATCCATGAGCTGGGGGGCAAATCCATGAGCTGGGGGCAAATCTATGAGCTGGGGCAAATCCATGAGATGGGGGCAAATCCATGAGTGAGCTGGGGGGCAAATCCATGAGAATGGGGGCAAATCCATGAGTGAGCTGGGGGCAAATCCATGAGATGGGGGCAAATCCATGTGAGAGCTGGGGCAAATCTATGAGCTGGGGGCAAATCCCCGTGAGCTGGGGCAAATCCATGAGTGAGCTGGGGGGCAAATCCATGAGCTGGGGGCAAATCCATGAGCTGGGGGGCAAATCCATGAGCTGGGGCATATCCATGAGCTGGGGGCAAATCCATGTGAGAGCTGGGGCAAATCCATGAGCTGGGGGCAAATCCATGTGTGAGCTGGGGGCAATATCGATAACGTCCACAGGTTGGGGGGGGCGCACAATTCTTTGCTGGCCCCGGGCGCTGACAACCCACGCTACGCCACTGTTTGCAGCTGACAGGGTATCCAAAGCTAGTGATCCCCCCCTTCTTCTTTACACACAGAGCCCCTGCATGGAACTGAAACATGTTGTAGGCGGACAAAAACAGATTCACTTTCAAGACGGCGCCGGACCGGGCACAAGTAAGGATTGTCAGAACACGAGTCTCTTCAGGAAAGGCAAACTTTATTGTGTCGTCACACAAGTGCCCACACAGGATTGAATCGCAAAGAGTGAGCCCCCCCTTTCACCGTGCAAGGGATCTTATACCCAAAAATACGTAATTAGGTACATCCCAGTTAGCCCACCTCCCAATGAACTTTATTCCACCCCACGTGGGTTAATACCTCCTTTGGCTAATACAAAGACATTTCATTAATTGGCTGTAAATTGGCAAACTTTGTGTTAGTTTCAGTAAATCAAAATTAATTGCTCTTACTGTGTCCGGGCTGCGCCCCCCTCCCTTGCGCCTACAATCACTTGTTACAGATGGCACTGGCCTGATCTCTACTCCTTTGTCTTTCTGCGGGCCCCAACGACCTGGAGGATCTACTTCGCTTTTCTCCTCCGTGCCAGGAACAGCAGAGAGTCTTTCATCAAGCTTTAATTGCTTTTCTGCTAATCTAAACGCATTCCTAAATTTCTACGTATACCTCATTCTAGTTTCAGCTACAAACCTGTCTAGTTATATACAAGTGAACCAATATTCTGAACAAGATGGCCGCCTGTGTACAATGGCGGCCGTCTTCCAGCCTATTTCCACTTCAATGTGAGTGGGTGGGGTGGGGTCTGCTGTGTCCAGACACAGCCCCCACTGTGAATTCTGGGGGCTCTGCTGCGCATATAATTCTGGGCTCTGCTGTGTATTTAGTTCTGGGGGTCTCTATATAATTCAGGGGTCTGCTGTGTATATAGTTCTGGGGTCTTCTGTGTATATATAATTCTGGGCTCTGCTGTGTATATAATTCTGGGGGCTCTGCTGTGTATATATAATTCTGGGGGTCTGCATGTGTGTATATATAATTCTGGGGGTCTGCTTTGTGTGTATAATTCTGGGGGGTCTGCTTTGTGTATAATTCTGGGGGGTCTGCTTTGTGTGTATAATTCTGGGGGCTCTGCTGTGTATATATAATTCTGGGGGCTCTGCTGTGTATATATAATTCTGGGGGCTCTGCTGTGTATATATAATTCTGGGGGCTCTGCTGTGTGTATATAATTCTGGGGGCTCTGCTGTGTATATATAATTCTGGGCTCTGCTGTGTATATATAATTCTGGGGGCTCTGCTGAGTATACATAATTCTGGGGGCTCTGCTGAGTATACATAATTCTGGGGGCTCTGCTGAGTATACATAATTCTGGGGGCTCTGCTGGATATACATGATTCTGGGGGCTCTGCTGGATATACATGATTCTGGGGGCTCTTTGTCTGGTTATACATGATTCTGGGGGGGGTGTAATATAATCTGAGGTCTGTTTGTGTAGTCCGGGTGTAATTGTCAGTGTGACGTGGCCAAGGCATAGCACACATGCTCATTGTATTTTTTTGTGTATGTGTGTGTGTGTGTGTGTGTGTGTGTCTGTCTCTCTATCATTTTTTTCTCAGGTAGTGGAAATCTTGGGTGAGTTCCCTCACTTTTTTTCCCCCAGGACTTGACCCCTGGGGGGAGGGCTAGGGTAGGACTTGCCCCCGGGCACCTCATGATCTTTCTACGTCTCTGCTACAGTATAATTAATACAGCATATGAATCCACACACTGCCGGGCAGCACCTCTACAGTATAATTAATGCAGCATATGAATCCGCACACTGCTGGGAAGCGCCTCTCTGCAGTATAATTAATGCAGCATATGAATCCGCGCACTGCTGGGAAGCGCCTCTCTGCAGTATAATTAATGCAGCATATGAATCCACACACTGCTGGGAAGCCCCTCTCTGCAGTATAATTAATGCAGCATATGAATCCACACACTGCTGGGAAGCGCCTCTCTGCAGTATAATTAATGCAACATATGAATCCACACACTGCTGGGAAGCACCTCTCTGCGGTATAATTAATACAGCATATGAATCCACACACTGCTGGAAAGCACCTCTCTGCAGTATAATTAATGCAGCATATGAATCCACACACTGCTGGGAAGCGCCTCTCTGCAGTATAATTAATGCAGCATATGAATCCACACACTGCTGGGCGCCTCTCTGCGGTATAATTAATGCAGCATATGAATCCACACACACTGCTGGGAAGCAACCTCTCTGCAGTATAATATTAATGCAGCATATGAATCCACACACTGCTGGGAAGCGCCTCTCTGCAGTATAATTAATGCAGCAATATGAATCCACACACTGCCGGGAAGCACCTCTCTGCGGTATATATTAATGCATCATATGAATCCATACACTGCCGGAAGCGCCTCTCTGCAGTATAATTAATGCAGCATATGAATCCGCACACTGCTGGGAAGCACCTCTCTGCAGTATAATTAATGCAGCATATGAATCCGCACACTGCTGGAAGCACCTCTCTGCAGTATAATTAATGCAGCATATGAATCCACACACTGCTGGGAAGCGCCTCTCTGCGGTATAATTAATGCAGCATATGAATCCACACACTGCTGCGGGAAGCACCTCTCTGCGGTATAATTAATGCAGCATATGAATCCACACACTGCTGGAAGCACCTCTCTGCGGTATAATTAATGCAGCATATGAATCCACACACTGCTGGGAAGCACCTCTCTGCGGTATAATTAATGCAGCATATGAATCCACACACTGCTGGGAAGCACCTCTCTGCGGTATAATTAATGCAGCATATGAATCCACACACTGCTGGGAAGCGCCTCTCTGTGGTATAATTAATGCAGCATATGAACCACACACTGCTGGGAAGCACCTCTCTGCGGTATAATTAATGCAGCATATGAATCCACACACTGCTGGGAAGCGCCTCTTGTGGTATAATTAATGCAGCATATGAATCCACACACTGCTGGGAAGCGCCTCTCTGCGGTATAATTAATGCAGCATATGAATCCGCACACTGCCGGGCAGCACCTCTACAGTATAATTAATGCAGCATATGAATCCGCACACTGCCGGGCAGCACCTCTACAGTATAATTAATGCAGCATAAAACGAAAAATCAACTGAACCGAATGATCCGAATCACCGAAATGATCAAACGTCGAAATGACCCGAATCATCTAATCGACCGGAAATTTCGAATCATCCGAAATATCGAATCGAATGACTCGCAATTTCGAATCGATCCGAAACTTTCGTGCGGTCGACATTTCGGATTCGGGATGCCCTCGGAAGCACGAAAATGGTAAATTTTGTATGAAAATCGATTCAGTACGAAACAAATTGCACATCCCTAGTATAGATTATTCACACTCACAAAATCAGAGCCTCCCTGGCTCTATAGTGCACGCGTGTGGACTATTTGTCGTCTGTCCCCAGCCTCTTAACTACGAATATCATCTTCGATTTTCTTAAAAAGAATATACAGTTGTGTTCAAAATTATTCAACCCCCAATGCTGTAAAGGGTTTTAGGGAATTTAGTGTACATTTGTAATTGTATTCAGAATGAAATCCTACAAGGACTTTTTAAAGAACCATATGCAACTAAAATGACATCAATTGGTTTTGTAATACAGTAGTAAATGTTTCTTTTGTGAATTCTTCATTGACACAATTATTCAACCCCTTAAAGACTACCACTCTGAAGAACAGAGGTTCATTCAAGTGTTTTCAATCAGGTATTGAAAACACCTGTGGATGTCACGGAGCAGCAATAAAGCATAATAAGCACCAATTAGGCAGCTTTAAAATGACTGTGATACTCAGCTCCTTCTAGACATTTACTGGTGTGGTTACAAAACATGGTGAAGTCAAGAGAATGGTCCAGGAAGACAAGAGAAGAGGTGATTACTCTTCACAGGAAGGGAATGGCTATAAGAAGATTGCAAAGATGTTAAACATACCAAGAGAGACCATAGGAAGCATCATTCGCAAATTCAAGGCAAAGGGCACTGTTGAAACGCTACCTGGTCGTGGCAGAAAGAAGATGCTGACTTCGACTGCTGTGCGCTACCTGAAGCGTAGAGTGGAGAAAAGTCCCCGTGTGACTGCTGAGGAACTGAGAAAAGATTTGTCAGATGTGGGTACTGAAGTTTCAGCTCAGACAATACGGTGCACACTGCGTAATGAAGGCCTCCATGCCAGAACTCCCAAGCGCACCCCCTTGCTGTCTCCAAAGAATAAGAAGAGTCGACTGCAGTATGCCAAAAGTCATGTGGACAAACCACAGAAGTTTTGGGATAGTGTTCTGTGGACTGATGAAACAAAATTAGAACTGTTTGGGCCCATGGATCAACGCTATGTTTGGAGGAGGGAGAACAAGGCCTATGAAGAAAAGAACACCTTGCCTACTGTGAAGCATGGCGGGGGGTCAATCACTAACCCCTGGCATACGGCTGACATACACTCTGGCGATACTAACCCCTGGCATACGGCTGACATACACTCTGGCGATACTAACCCCTGGCATACAGCTGACATACACTCTGGCGATACTAACCCCTGGCATACGGCTGACATATACTCTGGCAATACTAACCCCTGACATATGGCTGACATACACTCTGGCGATACTAACCCCTGGCATACGGCTGACATACACTCTGGCGATATTAACCCCTGGCATACGGCTGACATACACTCTGGCGATACTAACCCCTGACATATGGCTGACATACACTCTCTGGTGATACTAACCCCTGGCATATGGCTGACATACTCTCTGACGATACTGACCGCCTGGCAAACGACTGACATACTCTTTGGCTAATTTGTCCTTTGGTATATCTCTGTTTATCCTGTGTGTCAGGTTGCTGTTAACCCTGTGTGTCAAGTTAAGGAGGTCACTCCTCTGTGTTTGCATTACACTGATTTTGGCAGGTAGTTGTGCTGACCATTACAAGAATCGAAACAGGTAGGATAGCTGCGTATACGGACCAGTGATTTTATATATACTGTATATATAATTGCCAAAAGTATTCGCTCACCTGCCTTGACTCGCATATGAACATCCCATTCCTAATCCTTAGGGTTCAATATGACGTCGCTCCACCCTTTACAGCTATAGCAGTTTCAACTCTTCTGGGAAGGCTGTCCACAAGGTTTAGGAGTGTGTTTATGGGAATTTTTGACCATTCTTCCAGAAGCGCATTTGTGAGGTCACACACTGATGTTGGACGAGAAGGCCTGGCTCTCAGTCTTCGCTCTAATTCATCCCAAAGGTGTTCTATCGGGTTGAGGTCAGGACTCTGTGCAGGCCAGTCAAGTTCATCCACACCAGACTCTGTCATCCATGTCTTTATGGACCTTGCTTTGTGCACTGGTGCACAGTCATGTTGGAAGAGGAAGGGGCCAGCTCCAAACTGTTCTCACAAAGTTGGGAGCATGGAATTGTCCAAAATGTCTTGGTATGCTGAAGTATTCAGAGTTCCTTTCACTGGAACTAAGGGGCCAAGCCCGGCTCCTGAAAAACAACCCCACACCATAATCCCCCCTCCACCAAACTGTTAAATTTTCCCTGGTTTTGGCTGCACCCACTGGTGGTCAAGTGCTTTCATGTCTGTTTTTCCCCTATGGTGTGTTTGGCCGTTCTGTTTGGGGCTGTTCTGGGGTTCTGATGTGATCTCCTGGTCTGGGGTCACATGGCCCAATCACACAGACCCACTCCCTATAAATATCCCAGCAGCACAGAGCCTCATTGACGGTTTGTGGAGTTTGATGGTGGTTGTGTCCTGTTAGTTCCCTGTGTTGCTGCGAAGCATTCTTGGTCAAGTGCATTCTGGTTTTGACCTCGGCTGTGTTTCCTGACGATCCTTTTTTGCTTACTCCTGGTACTCTGTATGCTGCTGATCTGTTGCCAACCTTGCCTGCCTGACCATTCATATGTTTCATGTTTCCTGTACCTTGGCTGTCTTAGTTTAGTATAGTCAACGAAGCCATTAAAAGGACCTCTTCAGTGCAGGATGTTTTGTCTGTCTTGTTAATCCCTTGCCCTTCTTATTCATATTGATCTGTTTATTCTTTGAGGGTTTTCTTAGAAGTATTCCCAGCATAGGGATCCCCTTAGTTTTCTCCTGGCCCTCCTGTTCCATGTGTCACTGTCCGGTTCCTGTATCGTCCTGAAGTTGAGTTCAGTTAAGGTCCTGTTTCGCCAAGTCTGTCAGCGCTTGTTGACTGCCCTGCAGCCTGCATAATTCATCTACTGTTTTACATTGTTGGTGTTTCTGAGCGTGTCCTGGGTTATCTGTCGGTCTTGAAACCTTCGGAGCTTAGTGGCAATTCAGTCCTACTTTTGTGCTCCTTGCTTTTGGAGAAACAAGTCTGTTTTATTGTGTCCAGTCAGTAGCTCATCTGCCTTAAGGGCTACACTCCATGTTCCAAGCCACCACGATGGCCCAAGAGAGGGCCAACCATTACACAAACTTTACACTTGATACAATACAGTCAGACAAGTACCGTTCTCCTGGCAACCACCAAATCCAGACTCGTCCATCAGATTGCCAGATGGAGAAGCGCGATTCTTCACTACAGAGAACGCATCTCCACTGCTCTAGAGTCCAGTGGCGGCGTGCTTCACACCACTGCATCCGACGCTTTGCAGTGCACTTGGTGATGTATGGCTTGGATGCAGCTGCTCGGCCATGGAAACCCATTCCATGAAGCTCTCTGTGCACTGTTCTTGAGCTAATCTGAAGGCCACATGAAGTTTGGAGGTCTGTAGCGATTGACTCTGCAGAAAGTTGGCGACCTCGCCGCACTATGCGCCTCGGCATCCGCTGACCCCGCTCTGTCAGTTTACGGGACCTACCACTTCGTCGCTGAGTTGCTGTCGTTCCCAAACACTTCCACGTTCTTATAATACAGCTGACAGGTGACTGTGGAATATTTAGGAGCGAGGAAATTTCACGACTGGATTTGTTGCACAGGTGGCATCCTATCACAGTTCCACGCTGGAATTCACTGAGCTCCTGAGAGCGACCCATTCTTTCACAAATGTTTGTAAAAACAGTCTGTATGCCTAGGTGCTTGATTTCATACACCTGTGGACATGGAAGTGATTGGAACACCTGATTCTGATTATTTGGATGGGTGAGCGAATACTTTTGGCAATATAGTGTATCAGGAGGGATCATGACACCTATAATGTCACATGTGGATTTATAAAATCCCCGAAGATCCCCCTACACATGACATTGTTACCTTTGCGGAGAGAAGCTGCTAATTACTTTCCACTTAATTAAGCCTCTCGGACATATCCCCTGCCTCATCCCCCCCCCCCATCTTTTAAAGGTGGGTCATTCCGTGTCAGACCGTCACATGGTTTCAGACTGCCCTCACATGTTTAGGAATTTAGTGGAGCTTATTTGTCCTGCGCTGTAATGATAAAACACACATTTTTAGCAGCTTTATTCATTGATCATTACAAATACTCATAAGCGGACAATCTGACCAGTTTTATTATCTATTTTTGTAGACATTTACTGTATTTAACACAAAAGGCAACTTCTGCCTGTATGCTGATAAAGCAGACCATGTGCAATTGTGCCAGATAAGAGGTGCAATCTAGTGTTTAGAACCTTCCATCCCAGTAATATTTCTGTAATTGTTTATGACTAGATGTTCCTCAATGCTTAAACCTCCCAGGGGCAGATCCAGACACAAGTTTCGGTAGGGGCACTTTACTAGTTTTGTCTAAGAGCTGGTGTTTGGTTTGCAGTGATAGACAGAGCGGGCGCTGGTTCACAGGCTGCGCTCATCACACTAACTCTCTCCAGAGCATTGCCGCACAGGGTCTGTCCTCCTGCTTCTCAGGTGACACCACACAGTAATGTTCTGCATTCTGACACCGGTTCTGCCTGTCACTGAAAAAAAATCAAGCACCACTGGCAGTATCCATACACTGATATCCATACATAGCCATATAACTCAGAGATACACACACACAAACTGTTTAGAGAAGCCGCTAAAGCCAGGCTCAGAAACTCAGCTATTCCCAGACTTTAGGGGGCATCACAAAATTTTGGGCCATTTATGTAAATAAAACCGTTAAGATACTTTTCTTTGATTTTAGTTATTTCCATTTATTATAGTTTACAGACTCAGTGATGGGGGTTTTATTGCTGTGCAGCTCTGTTATACACCTGCACACCTTGATATTGAGGCGTTCCTATTTCGCCATCAATTCGCCAGTATTTGATGAATTGGCAGTTTAGTGAATAGACGACGAGCCGCCACAAAATTGCACCGAATGTGGAAATTCACTGTTCGGTGCAATTCAGTGTTTAGTGAATAGACCTATAGAACAGACCATCATCCCGAGCACGTTACACATATATAGTTACAGAGGCTGAAAAAAGCTGTGCGTCCATCGGATTCAGCCTTTCACACATCACCTGCTGCTGTTGATCCAAAAGAAGGCAAAAAACCCCAGTCTGAAGCGTTCGCCAATATGTAACACACTAGGAAAAATTCCTTCTTACCTCCAGATGGTGTCAGATTTCTCCTTGGATCAAGAAGGTTTTATCCACATATTAAATATTATAACCCTTAATATTCTGTGTCTGCAGGAAGTCATCAAGTCGCTTTTTAAAAGTCTGTACAGTCTCTGACCCAACCACCTCAACAGGCAGAGAATTCCACAGCTTTATTGTTCTCACCGTAAAATAACCCTTCCTATGCTTTAGGCTGAATTTCCTTTCTTCCAGTCTAAATGGATGACCCCGTGTCCTGAATGGTTTTTTCTTACAATGATCCTTGCTTTCCTTGTTCTCCAAAAATATCTTCTTTTTTACATTTTATTGCGAAACACAGGATTTTTTTATTACAAAAACAGCTCTTTAACCCACTTGGATGCTGAGGACGCGCTCAGCGCGTCCTCAGCATTCCTGCTCTGTGCGGAGGACGCGCTGAGCGCGTCCTCCCCATTGGGGTCAGCGTTCGGCCGCCGTTCCGGCCGATCGCTGGCCCCTCCGGTGCGGGCTGACATCCTGGATGTCAGCCCAGCATCCGGAACAGCAGCCGCCGGAATTTGTTGTCATCGCGGCAGCGCGATGACACCAAATTCAGGCCCCCCCCCGCATGTGCGGAGGAGGCGCCTGAAAGGGAGGGGGGGAGGTCCTTCGGACCTCTCCTCCCTCCCGATCGGCGACTCTGTGGGGGTTAACCCAGGCATCATTTGGAAGGGCACAGCCTGCCCTTCCAAATGATGCCTGGCATTAACCCCTGGAGGAGCTGGATCGCGAATCGGCGGCTGAAAAGCGCCGGTTCGCGATCTTTTCCCGGAGCTGGCCGACATCTTGGATGTCGGCCAAGCCTCCGGGAACTCCCCCTGAGGACTGGCGTCATCGTGCGTAGCACGATGACGCCAGTCCTAGAGTTAACCCTTAACTGCCACAACGGTGGAGATAGGGAGTTCATTGGAACTCCTATCTCCCGATCCGTGGCAGTTAGGGGTTATGTTTGGTATGGTTGGATCGGCCAGAGCATGGCCGTTCCAACGATACCAAACACTACAGTGAAAAAAGTTGTAAAAAAATTTAAAAACAATTAAAAAAAAAAATTATAAAAAAAAAAACACTTTTTTTTGGTTTGTTAATGCAGCAATATTGTTCCCATTTCAATTATAATGTGAACAATGATGCTGCACTAACGATTTTTGTATGCGGTGTGTTTGTTAAAAATAGTGTAATTTTCCCCAAAAAAAAATGTAACGAGACCCCATCTCTAATTTTTTTAACAAGCGCACCCCATACAAAATATAACCGCAATTGCTCGCATGTTAAAATGTGGAAAAAAACACTTTACACATTGTAAATTATTGAAAATACATATTTTATTGCATTTTTTGTTATAATATACAGACAGGTCATGACGTATACATATAATAATGACATATTATGAATCTACCGAGTCTGACGGAAAGAACGATATATAATATGTCTGGGTCATATACTAAAATAAGCCTTCAAAACACGTTTAAACATGATGAGCAAAACCGGTAAAAATGACCTCAGCACAGGGGCGGGAAAAGCCTCAGCAGCGAAAGGGTTAAAGGGACACTACCACTAACATAAACTGTAACTAGATTACTTATGCATTACAAACAAAAGCACATTATAAAACTGATAGGGATGGGTAAATTCCTTCAAAAACACACTATGAAGCACATTATAAAACACATTATAAAGCACTGTGTTTTTTCTTTGAAGTAATTGCGTATAAAAATGTAGAATTAAAGTACTTATCTCCTGTTTTCATTTTGTGGATTTTTCCCATGATGCAACATTTACCAAAATCTTAGGACAACGGTGGTATAGGATAACAGAGTAGTGAAGCGGAAATGGGTAGGGGGAGAGTATGTTTAGACAAGACTGCAGGGGATCTTTTGTGCTGCTTATGCTACCCAAGTTAAGAGATGACACCTAAATAAGATCTGACAGACGGTGGGCTAATAACACGTTAATCTACCCACTGGTGATGTCCTTTGAATACATCCCACGCAATACAATAATGTGAGTCAGTGACTGACCCATTCACTCTATGGGGGGAGGGCAGTTTACAACACAAAATATCATACAATGGATGCACCCAGTGACACATATAGAGGAAAATATCACACAGCGGATGCGCCCAGTGACACATATAGAAGAAAATATCACACAATGGATGCACCCAGTGACACATATAGAGGAAAATATCACACAATGGATGCACCCAGTGACACATATAGAGGAAAATATCACACAATGGATGCACCCAGTGACACATATAGAGGAAAATATCACACAATGGATGCACCCAGTGACACATATAGAGAAAATATCACACAATGGATGCACCCAGTGACACATATAGAGGAAAATATCACACAATGGATGCACCCAGTGACACATATAAGGAAAATATCACACAATGGATGCACCCAGTGACACATATAGAGGAAAATATCACACAATGGATGCACCATGACACATATAGAGGAAAATATCACACAATGGATGCACCCAGTGACACAGAGGAAAATATCACACAATGGATGCACCCAGTGACACATATAGAGGAAAATATCACACAATGGATGCGCCCAGTAAACAATATAGAGGAAAATATCACACAATGGATGCACCCAGTGACACATATAGAGGAAAATATCACACAATGGATGCACCCAGTGACACATATAGAGGAAAATATCACACAATGGATGCACCCAGTGACACAGAGGAAAATATCACACAATGGATGCACCCAGTGACACATATAGAGGAAAATATCACACAATGGATGCACCCAGTGACACATATAGAGGAAAATATCACACAATGGATGCACCCAGTGACACATATAGAGGAAAATTATCACACAATGGATGCACCCAGTGACACATATAGAGGAAAAATATCACACAATGGATGCACCCAGTGACACATATAGAGGAAATATATCACACAATGGATGCACCCAGTGAACAGAGGAAAATATCACACAATGGATGCACCCAGTGACACATATAGAGGAAAATATCACACAATGGATGCCCCAGTAACACATATAGAGGAAAATATCACACAATGGATGCACCCAGTGACACATATAGAGGAAAATATCACACAATGGATGCACCCAGTGACACATATAGAGGAAAATATCACACAATGGATGCACCCAGTGACACAGAGGAAAATATCACACAATGGATGCCACCCAGTGACACAATATAGAGGAAAATATCACACAATGGATGCGCCCAGTAACACATATAGAGGAAAATATCACACACAATGGATGCACCCAGTGACACATATAGAGGAAAATATCACACAATGGATGCACCCAGTGACAACATATAGAGGAAAATATCACACAATGGATGCAGCACCAAGTGACACATATAGAGGAAAATATCACACAATGGATGCACCCAGTGACACATATAGAGGAAAATATCACACAATGGATGCACCCAGTGACACATATAGAGGAAAATATCACACATGGATGCACCCAGTGACACATATAGTTAGAGGAAAATATCACACAATGGATGCACCCAGTGACACATATAGAGGAAAATATCACACAATGGATGCACCCAGTGACACATATAGAGGAAAATATCACACAATGGATGAACCCAGTGACACAGAGGGAAATATTTTCTTAACTAAACATACAAGAGAAAAACAAAACACATGTAAGATATCAGCAACATCAAATACACACAATAAGGACATTGCATTTTTTGGTGGTACTGGCCCTTTAAAGTAAAAATGTAATTTTCCAAAAAAGCTTAAAGTTCAGTAAAATAAACAGTATTTTATAACCAGACACATTTTCCCCCACATATGTACAAAAACATTACAGCTATTTCACCAATAGGTACAAAGGCCCTACGTAAGGAAAGGGAAAAGTGCGCTAACATACAGTATATCTGTGCAAAAATAAAGATTGGAAAAAGAGAGAAAATCCTAACACCCCAATACTCCTTTACATTTATTCCTCAGAGCCTCTCGTATCCATTTCGTTTTTTTCTGAGAAGATGGACAGACGCAATGATGATTCCAACTATCTGCAAAAAAAATAAAATGGTAATTATTGGGAGGGGGGGATCATATAATGACGACAGTAACATAATACACTTAGTTAAAGGCAGGTAAAAAAAATTACAGAAATATTAGGACGCAGAGAAACCCCAAGGATCAGCACTGTTACCATCTGTAGACCATGTTTTGATTGAGACGTTGAACGAAAGTAACTCCACCACAAGGTGGCGCTCAACCAAAGCACAGGGATAAACCTACACAAAAAATTAAAATAACCCAAAACTATATATTATATATATATATAATATATATATATATTTATTTATATTCATGTGTATGTATATATATATATATATATTTATTTATATTCATGTGTATGTATATATATATAATATATATATTTATATTCATGTGTATGTATATATATATATATATTTATTTATATTCATGTGTATGTATATAATATTATATATTTATTTATATCATGTGTATGTATATATATATATATATATATATTTAATTATATTCATGTGTATGTATATATATATATATATATATATATTTATTTATATTCATGTGTATGTATATATATATATATATATATATATTTATTATATTCATGTATGTATATATATATATATATATTTATTTATATTCATGTGTATGTATATATATATATATATTATTTATATTCATGTGTAATATATATATATATATATATTTATTTATATTCATGTGTATGTATATATATATATATATTTATTTATATCATGTGTATGTATATATATATATATATATATTTATTAATATTCATGTGTATGTATATATATATATATATATATATATTTATTTATATTCATGTGTATGTATATATATATATATATATATATTTATTTATATTCATGTGTATGTATATATATATATATATTTATTTATATCATGTGTATGTATATATATATATATATATATTTATTAATATTCATGTGTATGTATATATATATATATATATATATATTTATTTATATTCATGTGTATGTATATATATATATATATATATATTTATTTATATTCATGTGTATGTATATATATATATATATATATATATTTATATTCATGTGTATGTATGTGTATATATATATATATATATTATTATATTCATGTGTATGTGTATGTATATATATATTTATATTCATGTGTATGTGTATGTATATATATATATAATTATATTCATGTGTATGTGTATGTATATATATATATATTTATATTCATGTGTATGTGTATGTATATATATATATTTATATTCATGTGTATGTGTATGTATATTATATATATTTATATTCATGTGTATGTGTATGTTATATATATATATATTTATATTCATGTGTATGTGTATGTATATATAATATATATATTATATTCATGTGTATGTGTATGTATATATATATATATATATTTATATTCATGTGTATGTGTATATATATATATATATATATTTATATTCATGTGTATGTGTATATATATATATATAAATATAATTATATTCATGTGTATGTGTGTTTTACCAGGAAAAGATACATTGAGATTTGTCTGGTTTCAGTATATCCTGAGTTCAAGAACATTGAATTGTTACAGAAATACAAAGTAATAAATGCAAGATATTACAAAAACAAACATACAGATTATAGTATGAGGGGGGGGGAGGTTCCTCTGTATGGCGCTGCACACAGTAATTACACAATAAATGAACATGCATAGGAATCTATACATAAACAAATTCTACGTATGTATAAGCTGAGCAAACGTTGCGTGTCTACGTTACATATACATATCTTCTAAACAGGGTATACGTAATGCATTAATTGGCAGTCAACGTGTATGGTTATTCAGTACCCGTAAAAAATGAAGCACAATTTCAGTATAGTCTGTTTGAGGTGTGCTGCTCCCTGTATCCCCTCACTGTGTGTTGGTTACGCTGCTCCGGTGTCATACAGTGTCACATACCTGCATGGAGTTGCTGGTGGCCCTGGGGGGGAGCTGTCCAGGGGGCTTAGTGGAGACCGGATTTTAAAGGTGCTGCAAGGCAGGTGCCTCCCTCCCTCCTTCCTGTTCAGTGGCTGCAGGGCTGCTAGCGGCCGGGGACTGACAAGCATTGTACAGGGTGTTCTGTCGAATAATGCAGCGCTGATTCACATGTTTCATGTCAGCGTGGAGGAGTGAGGACAGGACCTGAATTTGCTGTCCTGTCCTCTCTTCTGGACGCTGAGTGCTAAGTCACTGCCGGTGCCGCAGACCTGGCGGCTGCCAGTGCAAGGCTCTTACGGATATTAGTGTCCATGAGCGGACACCTTTCTGTTCCCTGCTGGAAAATTTTAGTGGTTCAAATTTCTTTGGAACTTTTGTGACCCTAAGAAAAGTGCACCCAGGGCGACTGCCCCTGAGCCCCCCCCCCCCACGCTACGCCACTGGGTTTCCCCGAAGCTTAAAAACATTCTCTGGTGCTTCCTCCGTCTTCCTGGGGGTTGTTCTATACTTCACACGCCTGTACCATGCCAGTGCCCTCTTTCCTCCTAGTCCCTCCAAGAGAAAAAGGGTATCAGAGGTGTGGGCTGTATTGTATGCATGGCAGAATACCCAATAGACAGACACATACGCAAACTGGATCTGTATTCAGCGGGTTCCTGACCGATCAGAAGTCCCTCTCCCCTTGGTGTTGTCTCCTCTGCTCCTCCTCTGGTCTTTATCGGGTTCCGGTCTAGAGTCTCCAACTCGGCCCTGCCTGGGTGCTAGGATACTTCCTTAAGCCTGGGGCCCTAACCACAAATATTAGGAAGCTTCAGATGAAGTTCTTAGGAGTAGGGATGAGCTGTTCGGTTCGATCAGTTCGGAGTTCGATTCGAACTTTGGCCGTTCGCAAGTTCGCGAACTTCGAACTTTTTGGCGTGTTCGGTTCGAGTTCGAGAAAAAATAAAAAAAAATTGAAAAAAGTATAAAAAAATGCTTAAATACTAAAAAATCTAGAAATAAAAAGACTCTTTACTGCAGAATATTGTAAGCAACGGTTTTTTAGATATTGAATTAAAACCTAATGTCTAGGTGCAAAGATTCTCACCTCTAAATTAGGGTTGCACCGATACCGATACTGGTATCGGTATCGGGGCCGATACTGGGTACTGCAGGAGTACTTGGTACTCGTGCAGTACCCCCCGATATTTATTTTTTCCGATACCGGAAGCCGGCATTGAGCCAGCTCTATCGGCATTCGGACAGCCGCCCCTGGAGCTGCTCACGGCGATACTTACCTTCCTGAGCGACGCCGAGAATGTCTCCGCGCGCTCGTTGGAAGGACCCCAGCCGCGACCACGTGGGACCATGTGATCACGGCTGGGGTCCTTCCAAGGAGCGCGCGCGCGGAAACTTTCCCGGCGGCGCCAGGAAGGTAAGTATGAACAGTGAGCAGCTGCAGGGCCTGTCTGAATGCAGATAGAGCATTCGGACAGGCCCTGCAGCTGCTCTCCGCGATGATACTTACCTTCCTGGGCGACGTCGAAAGTTTCCCCGTGCGCGCTCCTTGGAAGGACCCCAGCCGTGATCACGTGGTCGCAGCTGGGGTCCTTCCAA